>PITA01008286.1:36830-85649 GCA_004023965.1 Spilogale gracilis | reverse complement strand
CACCCTCCCCCGCTTGCCCTTGACCCTTGGTCCCTGGAGTTCAGCTATCCGCGCCTCCATCGGTATTAAGTGTACCAAGCTCTCTCCTGCTCCCGGCCTTTGTCTAACTGCAAGGGCTGCCTGCACCTCCACAAAACCCCTATTCACCATTCAAGTCTGAGCCTGAACGTGTACCCTCCCAGCCTGCATTAGATGTTATGTTCTTCTGGTACCTTCTTCTTCTCTTTTCAGCCACTTCATTCAATTCTAAGTATATTTTTTTGAACTACCATCTAGTGTCTGACTCCCTTACTGGTGATCAACCACACGAGGGGAGGGGACATGCTTGCTTTGTCCATGGCAGGATTCCCAGGCCCTGAGCAGGCACACAGCAGTAAGCAGAAAATATTTTTTGGGTGAATGAATTTAAATATTATAAACTAAGTATGTAAAACATACATGCACTCGGGGCACCTGGGTGGTTTCGGCTCAGGTCACGGTCTCAGGCCTGGAATCGAGCCCCATGTCAGGTTCTGTACTCAGTGTGGAATCTGCTTGAGATTCTTTCTCTCTCTCTCTCCTTCTGCACCTCTCACTTTGCTTTCTCTCCCTCTCTCTCTTTCTAAAATAAATAAATGTAAAAAAAGAAAAGATACATGTGCTGGACACAGGCTTTAACATGGCCACATGGTATGAGCTGAATGACGGATTGTGTGCTAATACAGAACTATTCAAAACAGATGGAGTCCTAAGCAATCAGCAGTTTACACAGGTTTTCCCTCAACTGCGGCAGGAGGGACGGGGGCTGAGCTGTGGAGAGCCCCTGGAGTAAGGGACAAAGAAGCTAGTATTTTCCAGCGATGCACAACACCGAGCCGGTATTTCCCAATCAGCTTTGGGCCAGGTCACAAAGAGCCTCGCCCGTCCGACAGTGAAGTCTGCCCTGCTAATAAGGTGGAACTGGTACAATTTTCTTGTCCTCTACTTCGGAGAAAATTCTCATTAACAGCCTGACTTGTTTATCTTCATTCTCCTCAGCACAACATCCATTCTGATTTCTCACAGGGTGAGAAGGGAAGCAACACGTTTCTCTCTTCTCTCCTTCCTCCGTCCAACTTTGGCCCACGTGTCTGCCACTCACCTGAACCGCTCCTCCCAGCAGGACAGCCACCAGCCCCAAGGACATGCTCAGGGTCTGCGACTCCACAGTACTCTCCGTCCGGTGGGCCAGGCTTGCACACGCTCGCTGCAGCGTGGTTGCTACGAGGTCCACAACCTGCGACAGAAGCGGAATTTGGAATTCGTGAGGACTAAGAAAAGGGGTCTCAAAATTCTCTTCACATCTCATATGTACATCCTCACCTTCTTCCTCATCAACATCATGAAGGCAAGGACCTGCAAGAAGAGGCATGGTGCTCAGTGTCCTAAGAGCCCCGTATCACCTACCTCTCATGTCAACTCGAGGAGGTCAATGTTCCTGTCCTCTTTTTTTTAAGATTTTATTTATTCATTTGAGAGAGAGAGAGAGAGAGAGAGAGAGAGAACATAAGCAGAGAAAGGAGTAGAGGGACAGAGAGAAGCACATTCCCCATTGGACAGGGAGCCCTGATACAGGGCTTGATCCCAGGACTCTGGGATCATGAGCTGAGCTGAAGGCAGATGCTGAAGAGACTAAGCCACCCAGGTGCCCCTCATTTTTTTTTAAGTAAACTCTACTCCCAATATGGGGCTCAAACTCATGACCCCATGATCAAGAGCCACGTGCTCTACCGACCGACCCAGCCAGGGATCCCCATCCTCATTTTTTTGGTGAAGAATCTGTGAGCTGGTCAAGGCTAAGCAGTCAATAAATAAGAAACTTCATTGATACTCTCCCAAATGTTTTAATATACTAATCTAACATCCTTGACTTTTCATGAATTTTGCCAGGAAATTAAAATGAAAAGTGATTTGATACTTTCTGACCATCTTAGAGGGTCCTAGATCTGCTTCTCACAATGAGGTCTCCTCCTCAAGGACTCCCCTGCCCCTACCTGGTTATGACAGTTTGATTCTAGTAAGGAAAGAATGGGGGAAGAGGCGCTCAATTTTATCCAGAACTGAGTCCTCAAACAATCTATACAAATGTTCCAGAGTCATTTTCTTTGAAGTTTCAGGTATTTTTAAAGGGTTAAGATTATTCATATTTAAGATTTTATACAGCATTTGACTAACAACTGAGTTTTAAATGGAATTCATTTGGTCAGCATCATTTTAACTGCACTTGTACCATCACCTGAAGTAGATATACCTTTGAGTAAAAGCAAACACACACACATCTGGGCATGCACGTGCACACACGTGCAAGCAGGCACACACACATGCATATTCAGGATTAATGGCTCAACAGGGAAAAATCATTTTGAAAGTGGAACAGCTGAGACAGGTCATAATAAGCCTCTAAATACCATGCAAGCTTGCATGTTTAATTCTCTGGGCAAAGCACACACTATGCTCGAGTCTTTATTGCAAGCTTCAAGTCAGGAGAATGGCTTGTTACCACTTGCCTTTGCAGCAAGGCAGGAAACTGGAAAGGTTATTAAAAGTTCCACTCACTGAAATGAACAATGCTGGTTACCACCCTCTCAAGCCTTAGAGTTGACTGATATTTGAAGTCAAGGACACTGGCCTTTCTAGAGAAAAATGCTACGTTTATCATCATAGGCCACCTATTTTGCCTCCGAAGTTTTCTAAAGCACCCCTTAATTAGAGGAAGCTTCTCCTTCAGCACAAATGTATTGTTAAATTGTTGGAAAAGAACTCTCTAGTCTTTCCATCATGTAAAAAGCCACATATTCCTGGAAGTTTATATGAAAACCAGCAGTGTCCCAGCCCACTTCTCCCCGTCTGCTGATGGCTCTGCAGAAGCAACCACTCCCGACGGTTTAGGGCTTGATAATAACATTAAGCACATACTGTTTATCAGGTACTATTCTGAACATGCTGCAGATATTAACTCCCTAAATCTTCCCCCCTTCCTATGAGGATATTTAAATGTGCCGCCAACATCCAGGCAGTCGAGTGGAGCAGGCTGAGGTCTCACTGCCGAGTCTGTAGACAGCACCCTTATCCACCAGCTCTGCAGTGTGCTGCCCCCTCCCAAGTTCCACCTCTCCCAAGAAATATGCCTCCAGGCTTTCGCTGGGAAGGGGAGGTGTTTGTACAAAGTTGAGGAAGGACTCAAGGGGTCTACTGAACCTGGCAGAGCCTTTTGACTTGCTTTAAGCTCTACATTCAGCTTCACCTTACAGCTGACCTAGCAACTCCCGTCCTTTCACTGTTCTGCAATGAGAGGATGCTTGCTTTTCTGTCTTTTCTTTTCTTTTCAAAATAAAATGTGAACAGCTTCATTGAGGTATAGCACTTTGCTTCTTGACTTCCTCCTATGCAGGCACATAGCTCTCCATTTTTGGAGTTGCTAGATCCACTATTATTTTCCAGCTTCCAAAGGCTGCTATTCTCTTTCATCTGCTGTCTCTCCTCTCCTGCTCTGTCCGCCCCTGTGGTTTCCAGAAGGAGCAAATAAACACGTGTTCAATATACTGTCTTGAGACAGAAGTCCATACTTCTTAAATTACACCCTTCTTTGTTGTTTAATGCTTCTACAATGAGCATGTTTTACTTACATTAAAAGTGTTCTGTGTTTGTTTGTTTCTTTTTTAAAGATTTTATTTATTTATTTGACAGAGAGAAACACAGCAAGAGAGGGAACACAAGCAGAGGGGAGTGAGAGAGGGAGAAGTAGGCCTCTCACTGAGCAGAGAGAACCTTTAAAAAAAAAGGGTTCTTTGAAAAAAAAAAGCTAAATAAATTAAATTAATTTAAAAAAAAAGAATTAAGGAACAGGGTAGAGGGTTCTATATCCATACACAGACTACTCAATGGCTCGTTCCTCTCTATATCTTCTCATACACTATCTGCCAATACGTTTTATTGGCTTTTTAATCTTCTTTTTTTTTTTTTTTTAAGATTTTATTTATTTATTTGACAGAGAGAAATACAGCCAGAGAGGGAACACAAGCAGAGGGAGTGAGAGAGGGAGAAGCAGGCTTCTTGCCGAGCAGGGAGCCTGATGTGGGCTCGATCCCAGGTCTCCGGGATCATGACCTGAGCCAAAGGCAGTCGCCCAATCAACTGAGCCACAGGCGCCTGGCTTTTTAATCTTTTACCCAGAAATACTTCAATATGCATTTCTAACAAGGAGATTTTTTTTTAACATAACTACCGTAATTCCAGGGGCACACGGCTGGCTCAGTCAGGAGAGCATGCAAGTCTTGATCTTGGGATTCTAAGTTCAAGCCCAAAACTGGATGTAGAGATTACTTAAAAAGAAAAATCTTCAAACAAACAAACGAACAAACAAAAAAAACACTCACAAAACTACCATACCATGATTACACTCAATAAAAATTCCTGGGTGCCTGGGTGGCTCAGTGGGTTAAGCCTCTGCCTTTGACTCAGGTCATGATCTCAGGGTCCTGGGATCGAGGCCTGCGTCGGGCTCTCTGCTCAGCAGGGAGCCTGCTTCCTCCTCTCTCTCTCTGCCTGCCTTTCTGCCTACTTGTGATCTCTCTCTCTGTCAAATAAATAAATAAAATCTTTAAAAAAAATAAAAAATAATTAAAAAAAATAAAAATTCCTCATCCCTTCTAATACTTGGCCCATGACTGTTGCAAAAATGTCCTCTCATACAACTGGTACGCTTGAACGAGAAGTCACACATTGCATCTGGTTGATATGTCTCTTAAGTCTCTTTTAAGCTACAGAAGGCCTGCCCCCTTTAATGCCATTTACTTGATGATGAAGAAACTGGGTCATCTGCACTGTAGAATGTCTCACATTCTGAAATTGGCTAATTTTGCTACTTCATGGCATAACACTGCTGCACCCTGAGTTTTCTTGACGAGATTCTGATTCACATTTTATGGACTTTTTTGTCTTTTGTTTGCTTGTTTCTAGGATTTTCTTTGTTTGTTTTTTGGGAGAAGAACCCTTCCCAGGTGGTGCTACATACCTCCTCTTGCATTACATTAGGGGACACATAACATCTGCTTGTCTACTTCTGGGGAAGTTGAGATGGATCATTCCAGGCTAAAAATATTTAGGGGAACATACACTTGTTATCTACAGTGACCCTGAAATCCACCGAAAGTTAAATGGATAGACAGATGAAAAAAAAAATGGAAAGATGGATGGAAACAGATAAATATGTGATATAAAAAAAAGACAATAAAGTCCTAATAGAAGAATCTAGGTTATAGGTATACAGGTATTCACTATAAAATCCTTTCAAATTTAAAAGTATTCATACAAAAATGCTGGGAGAAAAAACGATCAGTTGATTGGGATATATTTGGCCTAATTACATTCATTATATAGTACTCCTAATAGTTTCAGCAGATCCATTATTTCATTAGGGGATTGCAAAATATAAATTTGTGGGTCTCTTTTTGAATATTTTAGCTCTGATTCTTACATAAAGAAAATTTTTCCAACTATTTGTTTACACTGAAATACAGTGCTAACAGAAAAAGATAAATGTTTTGTTCTTTTATTTATCAATTTACTAAATAATGATCTGATACCCGAGCAACTTCCAGAGATGTCCAAAAGGGATTTTGCAGGAGAGAGGGGGACAGTGGCTCAGTCTTTTATAACTTTGATGTGTTTCAATCCATTGCAGGCATTATTCTTTTTAATGCTCAAAATGCCCTATTTGTGGCCAAGAGGAGATCTTTCAAGTTGGCTCCTGAGTACTAGTGACGTAACTTCATTAATCTCAGTCATCTTCCTTTTATTAAGGCATAACAAGATGCCCTGAGGCTTACAGGGTACACCATACCTGCCCTAGACCTTGAATGAACCTTTACTCCAACAAGCTCTGTGTTCTTGCAGCAGGAAGGATAGTTAGAAACTCCTGTCTGCCATGAAGGGGGCTCAGTGCAGCCGGCTTGTCACTGCTGCCTGGCATGGACCGTGGAAGGGACAAGGGAATATCTATTTTTTAAAAAGAAATAATTAGGGGCGCCTGGGTGGCTCAGTTGGTTAAGCGACTGCCTTCGGCTCAGGTCATGATCCTGGAGACCCGGGATCGAGCCCCACATCGGGCTTCCTGCTTCGTCGGGAGGCCCGCTTAAAAAAAAAATAAAAAAAATAAAAAAAATAAAAAAATAAAAAGAAATAATTAATTTTGAGTTCATACGAATCTTTTTTTTCTTTTAGATTTTATTTATTCATTTGACAGAGAGAAACACAGCTAGAGAAGGAATACAAGCAGGGGGAGTGGGAGAGGGAGAAGCAGGCTTCCCACCGAGCAGGGAGCCCGATGTGGGGCTCTATCCTGGGACTCCGGGATCATGACCTGAGTCAAAGGCAGACACTTGATGACTGAGCCACCCAGGCACCCCAATAAAATCTTTTCAAAAAAATTTTTTAATGTATTTATTTAACAGAGACACAGTGAGAGAGGGCACACAAGCAGGGGGAGTGGGAGAGGGAGAAGCATGCTGAGCAGGGAGCCCGATGGGGGACTCGATCCTGTGACCCTGGGATCATGACCCAAGCCAAGGTCAGTCGTTTAATGACTGAACCACCCAGGCGCCCCCGAGATTCAGTATTATAGGAATTTTAGTCAAGTTCTTTGATTTTATATTCATAACTTTTTTTAATACTGAAAATCTTGGTTCCTAATGATATTAACAAAATTACTTATAACATGTATTATTTATAACTTATCCATATGTGTGTGTATTTCTAAATAAATACTAAAATTATCACTAGCAGTAAAACTACTAAATGCAATTTAATATTTTCTTGTGGCTCTTTTCATCTTGATACATTTTAACCTCAGCTGAAGGACAGTTTAATGGGACAAGTCACTTTTGTATCAGCCTAAAACCATTATTTCTTCATTAGGAGCAAAGGGAGCTAAGTGCAAAAGCTCAAGTCATATAGTTTTCAGGCCATTTTCCCTTCAACTAGCAGCCTGAGACAAAGCCATAAGGTCTGTCTGGGTGAAAAGTCTTTAGGGAACTGATAAAAACACAGAAGAAACAAATCAGCCACCCTACTGGGTAACACAGGTCAGTGAACTGAAAGAATAAGAAGCCAGGAAAGAAATCGTGAACATAATTCTCATTAAACAGGCACGGTGAGTTGGAGATGACAGACAGCTGCAAATTTCCTCAGCAGGAGCTCCCGTGAAATGCTGCTTAGCAACACCCAAAGGCAGATGACAACGAGGGCAATACAAAGAGCCGAGGAATCAGATATAAGCGTAATAATCATACCATCTTACAACGGACTCTTCCCCAGCCAAGCAATGACTGATTCCAGTAATAATGGTAAAAATATGGTGACTGCATTGCCTTTGCTTTATTACTTCCATTTCCTAGATTTTTTTTTTTTAATTTTCTTTTTCTTTTTAAGTAGGCCCCACACCCAATGGGGGGCCCAAACTCACGACCCTGAGATCAAGAGTCACATGCTCTACTAACTGAGCCAGCCAGGCGACCCTTTTATTTCGTATTTTCTAAAAAGCTGGTAAACATAATGTCTGAGCCAACAACATGCAGGCAACTGATTCACACGGTTCTACTACCCTGCAAACATTTTTAAAAACATCTTTAAACTTCACAGACTGCTGTGGAGACGGGCTGTCAGGTGGACCCATAAAATTCAAAGTGGTATTATCATTAGCAATTTTTTTTTTCCAAAGTTAAGTTTTCTAATCATGCTCAACTTTTGATACGTAGTAGAATCATCCATGGGGGCATAAAAAAATACAGATGCCCAGGCGCTAATGCAGACATACTAAATCAGAATCTCTGTAAGTAGTGGGCCAGGCATCCATGTTTTAAAAAAGGCTCAAAGAACTGTATCTGCTCCAATAGGTGTTGGCTCAAGCCGGCCTCTGAACTTTTTTTTTTTTAACATTTTTTGGAAAATATGTAAAGAAACCAAAATAGACAAATACCACCAGCCCGGGATGTGGACTGCAGCAGCCACTGACCTGAGGGATGCTTGTGAATATCTGCTCGGACATCCTCTCACACAGAACAGCCAGCAGCTGCAGGACCAGCAGCTTCTGCTCCTGGCCTTCCGCAAGACTTTGGTGCTGCTCTAATTCCAAGAGGCTTTTGCTGGAGAAGGGCTTTGTGTTTAACTCTGCTTCGTTTTCCACGGCTACATGAGTCAGCTCCTATCAGCATTACAGAAAAGAAAAAGTGAAGAGAAAGACTGTAGAACCAAGGGCTTCAACAACAGTGAGAAAACTGTAAAATTTATATGTAAAGAACTAGTCTAAGTGTTCACTACAGCAGTATTTATAATAGCCAGAATTTGGAGACAAAGGTTTAGCAACAGCAGAATGAATAAATAAACTATTTATTATACTGGAGCAGTTGAAATAAATAAACTAGATCGATATGGACATCAACAGGAAGATCTCAAAAACAGTGTTGAGAGAAAAACGGAAGTGTACAATGATATGTACATTATGATACCATGTATAAGAAGATTTAAAACTTCATAATAAAAAGCATACATACACAAAGAGAACTAGTTTGATAGACTACTTTATCAGCATTTTTTAGGATCTCTACCACCAGCCCTACTGAACTGAGACCTCAGGCCATGTAACATTTCGAAACCGTTTTCAGAGACTATTAAATGCTTTCAGTACCTTTTCCCCTAAGATATTTAAATCTCTACTGATAGGTAACTTATTACTATGGGTTTTGCAGGCTTTTCCACTACACTTCACAGTGCAAATTTCCTTGGGAAGGGAAAACATTACGTTCCTAAACAATTAATGCTTTACCAAAATAAGTGACAGTTTAGAGCAATAGATTCCAACTGCACCTGGGAATTTCTGCTCCCCAGGGGACAGTTAGCAATGTCTGAGGATATTTTTGGTTGTCATAATTGGAAAGTGATATAGGGCATCTTGTGGTAGAGGTCAGGGATGCTATTAAACATCCTACAAGGAAGCACAGGAAACCCCCAGCCTCCCAAACAATCACCTAGTCCAACGTGCCAATGGTACTAAGGTGCAGAAACTTTGGTTTAGAGCAAAGCCCTGTGCTTTTTTTGTTTTGTTTTTAAGGATTTTCTTTATTATTTATCTCAGAGAGAGAGCAACCATGGGGTGGGGAGGACAGAAGGAGAGGGAGACAGAGAATTCCAAGCAGGCTGCATGCCCAGGATAGACCGTGACACCGGGCTCGATCCCATGACCCTGAAATCACAACCTAAGCCAAAATAAAGAGTTAGTCGCTTAACCAAGTAAGCCACCCAGGAGCCCCTGATTTTTTTTGGTTTTTAAACAATTTTTTTAAATTTTCAGATTAAAAGCACATCTTCTTGGAACGTTATTTACAGTAAGTGGCTAGGGAAGGGGACAGAATATGAACACAGGAAGGGATGTCCGGGTAGCATAGTCATGTGAGCAGCTGACTCTTGGTTTCAGCTCAGGTCGTGGTCTCAGGGTCATGATCTCAGGGTTGGGAGATCGAGCCACACATCAGGCTCTGTGCTCAGTGCAGAGTTGCTTGAGCTTCTCTCTCCCTCTGCCCTTCCCAGTTGTGCTCTCTTGCTCTCTTTCTCTCTAAAATAAATAAATAAGTCTTTAAAAAAAAAAAAAGAATGTGAACACAAGAGATGAAAAAAGCATCAAAAAAGTGGCCCTAACTGCAAGTTCTAGAAGTGTTAGCCCTGATTCTCTCCTTGCATTTCCCCATAACCACACCAACCTTAAACTCCACAGACATTCTCTTACACACTTTATTTAAAGGAAAATAATGGACAAGGCAGAGCTGGAAGATAGAAAATCAGAGATCACCCCTTTTACAGTCTCAAATGGTGCAAATAAGGAGTATAGTACGGGGTGCAAATTGTATCAGAGATTAGGGCAAGAGGAAGCATAATCACCAGTACTAAGAAACAGACCCAGAAAAGGTTTCAGGTGGTTACAAAATGAAATGAGAAAGGCAGAACTGCTAAATCTCCTTTCCAAATACCTCACAAAACAACAGTCAGAAAGAATAAAGGATTACTGTAACTGCAAGACCTGCTATTAACTTCAAAAGAGTACTTGCTGTCAACACAGAGCAAAAATTAACCCTTTCACAGATCAACAGTTCCGCTTTGGTCATCTCTGGAAGTTCCGGGCAGATCACCCTGGGCAATAGTTCGATCGTATGGCTACTGCTGAAGGTAAGTTCTTCCCTTTTTACCAATCAAAGGCTACTAAAAAGTAAGTTACTCTTACATCCTCTGATTATTTCTCTCTTAGATTAGGCCCTTAATTTTAGCTACAATTATGACTGCCCTGAAAATTCACAGGGGATCCCGGTACTACCGTAGAATAAAGCTGACCACATCCTGACCATGTGCAGACCTTACCTTCAAGCAGCAGATGAAGAAGTCACCTGCCAAACCACTCTCCTGGCACTGGGATAACAGGTCCCCAAGATGCTGCATTTGGCACTGCTCTGAGGACACCTTCTGGTACAGAGCTTCGTCTTCATCTTCATCGCTGCAACACAGGTAAGATTTATCTTGGCAGCGTCCCTCATAGAGAGTTTTTTTTTTAAACTCCAGAATAATCTTCTAAAGTAACATGGTATATTTTCATACAGTAAGTCCTTAGAAAGATCTAAAAAATTTGTTTACATTATTTTCCTGTTTCTCCATGCTGGAAAAGTCTTTATCCTCGGAAGGTAGGGTATCATAATCTATGTAGTCATTTGCTCAGTGGGGAAAAGACTCACGAAGGAAGTGGCCTTTCAGATGGATGTTGAAGAATTATTATTTCAATAAACTGAAAAATTAAAGTACAGATTGTATGCAAATATTCTCGCCCCCAAGGAAGAATAGAGAAAAGAAGTCTGCAAAGAAAAGTCAGATCACAGAAGGCCATGAATGCCATTCAAAGGAAGGTGGACTTCTTTTCTTGATGAGCCACAGAAAGGTTACGGGCAGTTCTCCTTACAGGAGAATATGCAGTTCATCTCAACTAATAACAACTAACTAGCAGAAACATGAAAATGCATAAAGACTCAGAAAACTGAGTGGGAAAATATCCAAGTAAAAGCAATGCTATGATTTCTGCAAGAAGTTTTAAGAAACTTCTCAGGAGGTACTAAGAGTTTTAGTTTTATCGATGATTAAGTGAAAAAGCAAAGACACATAACCTATAAACTAAGCTTAAGATCCTTTCTTATACTACCCCAGAACATCCCAGCGTCCTTCGGATCAACCTTGTGTCTACACCACATTTTACATTAGGAAAAAAACTGAAATGGCTAAGAGTCACATCTAAGCCTCTGTAACCATCCTATCAAAATGAAGTACTATGTTCAAATACTTTTTTAAAAAGACATGACAGGGCGCCTGGGTGGCTCAGTGGGTTAAAGCCTCGGCCTTCGGCTCAGGTCATGATCTTGAGGTCCTGGGATCGAGGCCTGCGTTGGGCTCTCTGCTCAGCAGGGAGCCTGTTTGCTCTCTCTGCCTGACTCTGCCTACTTGTGAACTCTCTCTCTGTCAAATAAATAAGTAAAATATTTTTAATTAAAAAAAAGACATGACAATAATTACTTCATGAGGCACTATCTCATTCATCCTTAAAATTTCAATAACAAAACAGTTAATTCCAAATACTGTAGTTATACTTAGTTCCAGAAAAATAAAAATTCTGGATCTGAAGATCATGAAATCTAAGCTGCTCTTTTAGTGTTTCTTTAAACAAACCTTTTATTGATAACTGGGGCTCCTGGGCAGAATGACAGGGTAAAAAGTCAGCGATGAGACCGACCTGCCTTTAGGGGACTGGCACCAGGAGCAAGATCTTTAGAACAAAAGATAAAATCACACATGTGCGTGCGCATACACACACACACACACACACACACACACACACACACACACACTTCTTTGATAAAGTGAATGTCAACTTTTTGGAGATATGGAGTGTCTTAAGTATCAAATGAAAACTATGGACCCTATCTTCAGAAAAAAAATTCAGGTTTGCACTTAAAACATTTCTTGTATATGATTTCAAAGGGACTGTGGACACCTAGAAGTCCATGTAGAAACCCTGAGTTAGGGGTCCATTGCTTCTGGCAGTAGATGGAGATTCATTCAGTAACTGACTATTCAGTTTTCTCCTACCATGAAGATAAACTACAGCTTTAATAACAACTGTGATTCTGGGGGCGCCTCGGTGGCTTAAGCGTCTGCCTTCGGCTCAGGTCACAATCCCAGAGTCCTGGGATTGAGTCCCGCATCAGGCTCCCTGCTCAGCAAGAATTTTGGTTCTCCCTCTGCCACTACCCCTGCTTGTGTTCCCTCTTTCACTGTCTCTCTCTTCAAGTAAATACATAAAATCTTTTTAAAAAACCAAACAAACTGTCAGTTATGGCCTATGTGCTCTGAGATGTACACTAGAGACTTGTCATGATATCAATTAAACTACTGATAAGTACTATAAAACTCTCTATATAGTTACTAAAGTGGTCCCAGATTAAACTGTTCCAAAGTGTTTTAAAAATAAACATGTCAAGACATTTTACACTCTTTCATTTCAGGGGCATAGTTACGATCACGAAGCCTACCGGTGCTCAACAACGCTCAAGAGATTGGTAGTGTGCATTTGTGCACAATTCTGCTTGCACTCAACGTTGTGTTTTCCATTTTCCTCAAGCCCATCATATTGAAAGAGTGTCTTGTAACTTTACTAAGTTAACCATGAATAAGAAATAATATTTACACCTTAACAAAGAGCCACACTTTGAACGTGATGTAAAAATCTGAGCTGTCAGTTAAGTATGGGAAAAAAAAGAACTGTATGGGACTCCAGTCAAAAGGAACTTACATTCTGAGGCAATAATATCTACACATATCACCCAAAAAAGGAAATAATTTAAAATATACTTGTGAGATGCAAGAGAATAAATGATCCATCCTACTAACATTTATTAAGCACCTTCTAATTGTTCTCCAGGAGAAAGAAACCCCCATGATAAAATTAACATTAAAGACAGCTATCAGGCAACTTCCCTGAGGAATAAGTCTGACTGAAGACACATGTACCACTTAGAGAGTCAGAAAGAGAAACGGATCGTGACGGTGCTGCGGGTAAACCCGTGACTGCCCTTCACTCGGATTCTCTGGCAAAGACGTTGTGAAGTCAGTGGGCTCGTGATGCAGAGCTGTGAGGCTCCAGCAAATTGCACCTACTATTAACTAGCATCTGGGAAAAAAACCTGCGGGATTATTTAAGGCGCTCATATTTCATTTAGAGATTATAAATAGCACCTCAGCGGCTCCAAGTTGTAGGTCCCATTCTATCAGCGCCTCTTAGTGGACAAGTCAGGGAAGGGCCTCTGGGGTGCAAGGGTGTTGGAAGAGAGGGTAAAGGTTCGGTGGACTCACCAAATGGCCTCTTTGATGGTGACCATGATGCCACCTTGAGAGGCAGCTTTAAAGTGACACAGAGAATGAAGAGAGGACACAGTTTTGTCCAATCCTGCAAATCCTTTCAGGCTGGCAATTGCCTTCTTCCTCTCTAGCTTCCCCAGAATCCATAATAAGATCTCTTGGCAAAGTGACCTGGCAGAAAAAGCAGTTATAAATGAGCTTGTCATCTTACTCTACACATCTAACAAGCTAACATAAAAAAAGAAAGGAAGACTGTCAGGTTCCACGGCATTCTAAATGCTGGCACAACCACCTAGTACTACTAAAGTGTAGGACTGGAAACTGCTTCGGGTGAATTTCAGAATATATCTAATATCCTGAAATTCAGTGACTGGCTAATCTTTGGCTCCAGAAGCAACCTTGTTAAGACACAGAAGGCCCACACAGTTTTTTAAAAAAATAATCTCAAGTGTACCATTGTCTTTGGATCAGGCACTGTGAAAGAAAGTTTACACTGATTAAACGATCTATCAATGGGATCAAGAGCTGGTAACCAAGAAATACCATACAAACATATTCTGGCTGATTCCTTATCTGTGCCAGTCAACTGGGATCGGGAAGGAAGGAATATCTGCTTCTTCCTTCTCAGTCTCTGAGGAGGGCATGATAGTGCTGTGAGGATTTGGGTTTCAGAACTGTAAGTTATTAAATGGACAGTTCTTTGAAGGCAAATTCGCGTTATTTCTAGTCTCCGTCTTCTTCTGTGTTCTCTCTTGTCACAGCTCCTGGAGCTGCGGGCTGCAAGGCCGTGCTAACTAAAAGTTAGAGTCTAAGGTAGTATGTGAGCTTCCCCTCACTGCTTAACAAGTTTACGATTTGCCAGGGACGTGCTAACCTGAACTCTACAGTCTTCACAATAACCCCACGAAGAAGGTTCCGTTATTGTATATCTGATCACATGTGGGGGACTTCCAAACACTAAAAATCAGAATTCTGTAGGACTTAAAATGGATATAAACCCTTACAAGAAGGAAGAAACAAGATAAATATCTGTGAAAACAGAGCCGACAGAAAATGAAGCCTACTTAAATTCCAATATAAAAGACTATTTTCTGGATGATAAGGAAATAAATCCTTTCATTCCAAACAACACTGAGCAGCACTCACACCAAATCCAAGACTAAATTAGAGTGCCACATTCAGATCCAGATTTCCCCAACTTGATTTCTCACTCCCCACAGGTTGTTATGATCCATTCTCCATTTCCTTCTTCCTAGACATGTAATTCCAGTATTTCTCACTCATCAAACAGGGACATATTTACACATGTAAACAGGGATTTTGTCTCTAAAGTCTAGGACAAAGGCTAAGGAAAGCCATTCTAAAAATTACACCCAACCCCTCGAAATCTGAAAAGCTCTCCTTCTTTCGCAGGTGGGAATACGAGGATCCTTAAATGTTTCACTGATTTTGAAAGAAAAAAAAATTACAAAGTGGCATTAAGTTTTATAGTCAAAATAAGAATAAGAATAACATATAATAAATATTTCACTATAAACAAATAAAGTTCTCCGGGGTTTTTTTTGTCTTTTTTTTTTTTTTTTTTTTTTTTTACCTTATGTGAGACACACTTTGTTTGGTGAAACAGTAGAGAGAAAAGAGCACGCCGAGGACGGGAAGCAGGGACTCCATTAAAACTGTCACAGGTTCATTTCCGACCACATACACCTAGGGAAAAGAAAATGATGAGGGGTACCACGGGTGCAAGCACAGAGGAATGGGAATCAAATACCATACACACCCTGGCAGTGAGGAGAGTCTTATCTTAAGCAACACTTTAGCCCTAAACTGAACAATTTTAGCTCTGAGGCTAAGAAAACCCTTGAGATTGGCAGACAGGCTGAGACCCAGGGAGCCTGAGCTGGAGCAGCGCCCTCCGTGTGCAGCCTGAAGAACTACACGGGAAAATGCATGAATTAACCCATCTTCTGACCCCTTCCTTTCCTGCTTTTGACTACCTTTGTACCTCTTGCTAATCTGCTTATTATTCATCTGTACAATAATTCTCTAATTATTCACGTATTTCTAGTCTCCGTCTTCTTCTGTGTTCTCTCTTGTCACAGCTCCTGGAGCTGCGGGCTACAAGGACGCGCTAACTAAAAGTTAGAGTCCAAGGTAGTATGTGAGCTTCCCCATCTTAGGAACTTAGGAAGGTCCCGTTCTTAGGAACTGACAAGCAAGTAATGTCAAACAGAAAAACTTAAAACTAGATTTGAAAAATAAAAACAAAGCTTGCTCTAGATTTGTCACTCTTAAGATCTAACTGCCATATGGTCATATCCTATTCTAATTCAATAAATATTAAAAGAAATTACAATATGCACTAGCTCTATACTGACTTTATAGCGTTAAGCGTGTAAGGAAGCTGATTCTTGTTAATGGTAATTATGTTACACATTTTAGGTGTCTTTTCAAAAAGGACAGCACAAATGCCTTCAACAACGTTTATTTGAATACCCACTGAAATCCAAGCATTGTCCTAGGCATTATAGTGAATATAAAAATGACTTAAGAGTTGCTCTCTCTCAATTGCTTGTGATCTACTAAGAAAAATAAAACAAGTAAACCAATTATAATACTTGAAAGCTGGTAATTTCGAGAGTTAAAAAGGCAAAATGCTATTTTTTTCAATATTCTTTCTGTAAATAAGGGCTTCTTTAAGTTTCCCTTTCCTCACCCTTTAAAATAGGGCTAAGACTGGGTTGCCTGGGTGGCTCAATTGGTTAAGTGTCTGCCTTTGGCTCAAAATCCCAGCATCCTGGGATCGAGTCCCACATCAGGTTCCTTGCTCAGCAGGGAGCCTGCTTCTCCCTCTGCCTACCACTCCCCATTTGTACTCTCTCTCTCTCTAAAATACATAAATAAAAATAAAATCTTTGAAAACAAGAATTAATCACTGTCAATTCCTCATCTTTCTCCTTTCATCATCATTATCTGTGTCTACACCATCAGATTTTAATTATTAATTAAATTGCATTTAACTGAAGTAGAAATCAATACTGTACTTTTTTTTTTTAAAGATTTTGTTTATTTATTTGACACAGAGAAAGAGAGAGATCACAGGTAGGCAGAGAGGTAGGCAGAGAGAGAGGAGGAAGCAGGTTCCCTGCTGAGCAGAGAGCCTGATGCGGGCCTCGATCCCAGGACCAAGATCATAATCTGAGCTGAAGGCAGAGGCTTAACCCTCTGAGCCACCCAGGCGCCCACTGTTCATTTTTTTTTATCAGTGCTGTTTATAGTACTAAAGGTCATGGAGGCACAAGCTGGAAAACCCTCTGCCCTTTTCCAGAGACCCCTGTCCCTTTCAATCAACCCTAATCTTCCATACCCCTTAAGCCTCACAGCTCTTCTGCGGAGCCTGATAACCAAGTAGTCAGTTTCCTGTGCATGATCTAATCTCCGTAAGCCCAGCTAAATGAGGTGCGTTGTATGGCAGTGTTCACAAGTCATATGCAGGCCTAATTATGATATCACCAATTACAAGTGGTAAAAAAAAAGATTCATCCAGATAACGTAAGGGCCTGTTGTTTGGTGTTGTAGTCTGTGTTCCCAGAAGTAATCCCTGTGGAGCCATCCTTCCTTACCAGCATCTTTTGTAAAAAAAACAAACAAAACAACAACAACAAAAAAAAACAAATGGAGTTAAATCTCTATTATTTACTGGCTTGACTGGGCCAAAGCACCTTGTTTTATTTTTAATATTTTCTTTATTTATTTGACAGAGAAACCAGGAGGGAGCTTGCTTCTCCCTTTCCCTGTGCCTGCTGCTCCACCTGCTTGTGCTCTCTCATTCTCTCTGTCAGATAAATAAATAAAATCTTTTAAAAAAATAAAAATAAATAAATAAATAAACTTCCTGATGGAAGGACATTCATTTTTCAAAAGTCCTGGATGGGCCATATGAAAGTTCTACCTATTCCATAGGCCTACTATTTATTTGACTGTTCCAAATGTTCATCCACTCATTCACTGATTTAAGTATTTAGTAAGCATCCAATCACCATTAATGAGGGTCTCCTCTAAATTCTAAAAGCATTTTAGGGCTTATGACATATAATCAGCCCATAAATACATAATTACTCTCCCCTCTTCAACTAGCCTCTCTCTTTCTCTATTTCAGCACCTATCACGTAGATGATTAAATTGTGCTACCTGAATGTTTGGTGACTAAGCAGGTTTTTTGTTTTTAAGATTTTATTTATCTATTTGATAAACAGAAACACAGCTAGAGAGGGAACACAAGCAGGGGGAGTGGGAGCAGGAAAAGCAAACTTCCCGCTGAGCAGGGAGCCCGATGTGGAGCTCGATCCTGGGACTCCGGGATCATGACCCGAGCCGAAGGCAGTCGCCCAACCAACTGAGCCACCCAGGCGCCCGGTGACTAAGCGGTTGTTACAGAAGTATACAACTGAAAAGAACCCCATTGTTACTGTTTTTATGAAACCAATAATAACTACCATTTATTGCAATGTCTACTCAAGAATAAACTGGGTTATTGAGCTAAACATGTAACATACAACCGATCCTCCCAAGTCCTGAGGGTTAAGCATTTTTATGACCATTGTAAAAATGTGGAAAACAGGCTGAGAGAAGCAAAGTTAGTTGAGACAAGGTACTCTTAGTAAGTGGCAGAGCCAGGGTGAACCCAGATCTGCCTGACATAAAATCCATGCACAATCCATAGGGACAAGATGGCAAGCAGATGAGTGGTTGTAAGCGGATGAGAGGGAAAGGGGACTGATCGCTTAATGTGTATGGTGTTTCCATTTGGGGTGATGAACAAGTCCTGGAACTAGACAGTGATGATAACTGTTAACTGAGAATGGACTTAATGCCAGAAAACCTGGGATCGAGCCCCACATCAGGCTCCTTGCTCTGCGGGAAGCCTGCTTCTCCTTCTCTCACTCCCCCTGCTTGTATTCCCTCTCTCGTTGTGTTTCTGTCAAATAAATAAAATCTTTAAAAAAAGAAAAGAGAAGAAAAGAAAAGAAGAGAAGAGAAGAGAAAAGAAAAGAGAAGAAAAGAAAAGAAAAGAAAATTGTATACATGGGGGCGCCTGGGTGGCTCAGTTGGTTAAGCGACTGCCTTTGGCTCAGGTCATGATCCCAGAGACCTGGGCTCGAGCCCCACATCAGGCTCCCTGCTCGGCGGGAAGCCTGCTTCTCCCTCTCTCACTCCCCTTGTTTGTGTTCCCTCTCTAGCTGTGTTTCTTTCTGTCAAATAAATAAATAAAATCTTAAAAAAAAAAAAAAAAGAAGGAAAGAAAATTGTATACTTGAAGATGGTTAAAATGGTAAACTTTATGTCAGGTGCATTCTACCACAATTTTAAAAAGAATAAAACAAGTAGGGGCACCTGGGTGGCTCAGAGGGTTAAGCCTCTGCCTTCAGCTCAGATCATGATCTCAGGGTCCTGGGATTGAGTCCCCCATTGAGCTCTCTTCTCAGCAGGGAGCCTGCTTCCCTCTCTTTCTCTGCCTGCCTCTCTGCCTATTTGTGATCTCTCTTTGTCAAATAAATAAAATCTTAAAAAAAAAAAAAAGAATAAAACAAGTACCCCATGTTTTCATTGCTTCAGTCCCTAACCCATACCAACGTTATCCCAGACATCTTCCCTCACAATCAGTAGGCCCAGCTAGTTGAGCTGTTAATGACTCTAGTCCTGCTACCTCTGCAAAGCAGGGCGAAGTTCCTGAGCGGCACCATGGACAGCAGCTTCTGCACTGCCTCCCCTTCCTCCTACTGAGACTCTTATGAATTACATACCCTCTTCTACCAAGCCTTCCAGTAGCTCTCCCAGGGCCATACTGTGGCCAGACCTCTCCAAGGACAGTGCCCTCCTTCCAATCTCTTGCCCAGCACTCAACTCATATGCAGTTTGGTGTGCACCTCACATCCAACATTAGCCTCTATATATGCTCTCAAAGTGGAATCTGGTCACTTCCTGCTTCATGGACTCCCCGGATCACCGACTTATACTGGAGTTTAGTGACCCAGAAAGGGACACCAGAGGCTGCACTGATTCAGCCCATGCTGCACTGTGATCTCTTGCTGACCGCATTGACAATGATCAAATGCTCTAGGAAAAAAAGAAAACAAAACCCAAAAAACAGTCCTTCCAATGAAGTCCTACTATATATGGAAGAAACTGTTGAGACCAGTTCCTTCCAGTCTCCTCCACAGTAGGCTGATGACAGTACCCACTAAGGAACCAGTGAAGGCCCAACAGTAAGCTGTTCCCACTGCCCCACAGTGAAGAGGGCCCTACTATCCTGCATCCATGCCCTGACAGCGGGGTGTTGTGGATTTTCCTTGGACTGTGCTTACATGTAGTCTCCTGGTTGCAGTTCTTTCCTGCTCACCTAAAGGCAAAGCAGGTTGGGAATTCAAGTTCTGAAACACAATCCCCACTTTATGTATTATTTTGACCTGTGGAAATTCCCTTTTCTCAGCAGTGTCACAACTGGGTATGTTTCACATAGGGTTGCCTGTAATATTTCTACTGAGAAGTTACAGGAATTAACACAAATCAATTGACTTCTCCGAGTCTCAGTTTCCTTATCTAGAAAACATAGAGGTTAGATTAATCAAGCTTTACGGCCTCTTTGGTATCTAATCTCTCACTCTCTGATTTGAGCGCGAATCTGCTCTCCTGTATCTTTCTGGTACCTCAGCACTTAAGAAGTAAAACCTGTTGAAAAACATGAACCAATCCTC
Organism: Spilogale gracilis; assembly: GCA_004023965.1. Taxonomy (NCBI): domain Eukaryota; kingdom Metazoa; phylum Chordata; class Mammalia; order Carnivora; family Mephitidae; genus Spilogale; species Spilogale gracilis. The sequence continues at coordinate 65,436 of PITA01008286.1, read as the reverse complement.
TACCATCCCCCAAATTTTTAACCACTAAAACCCTACCAAGCTGTATAAATTTCTAACCCTCCCCACATGCTTTCCCTTCTATCAGTTCTGAAGTTAGTACTTTAAAGATGAAATCCTGTTTAGGTGAAAGGTTTTTCTCATTACGTGAGGTATCTGTAGGGACTAGGGATATCACCAAACAAAATATCAAGAGGTGGGAAAGCTGAAGCAGGGAAAGGAGACGCAGGCTCTCAAAGTACAATTTCAATGCTTTGGTGTGAAAAAGCCTGAGAGTAAATGAAATGGCACTTTGAAGAAAAGATGAACTTCTATGTCTACCTGTGGCCTTACTGGTATAAATATATAAATAGGACAGGGCTGATGGGCAAAACAAGAGGCAAGTATGGATTTATGAAAATCATAATGGCCTAGAACAGATCACATGAGGAAACAGACAGATACCAATGACCCCACTGGCAGCTTAGGGATTTCCACGGCCCTTTCTGAACGCATCTCGGCCTATCACACATCTATCCATGAGAAAGGGGTGTCTGCGGATAAGCCTTACAACTCTTCATTGGAGCTTAGAGACTACTCTTAAAGTAATAGAGACTTGTTTCTGGGTATTCTTAACAATAGCTCACACACTACCTGTAACTGTTTTCTTGATCCTGAAGGCAGTGACTGGCTTTTAACAATTTCTTTGTTTGTAAACCTAGCAGAGCATCTGCCATTCTGCATGTACTTCACAAATTTGTGTGTGTGTGACTGATTAACTTAATCAAAGAATGAATGAATAAAGTACACTGAATGCTTTCTATTTTCTCAAAAGTTCTATTTTTGTGGGAAAATTAGAATGCTCTCTGTATTTTCTTCTTTTTTTCTTCTTCCTTTTTAAAGCTGTAGCTAGAAGCTATTCAATCAATGTTAATTAACCGAAGAATCACAGAACTTCAGCCATGGAAGGGAGAGCAGACTGAACAAAAGGAGGTTTGCTTTTATTGTACTGGCTTATTCAGTTCCTATCTTCAATATCTGAAGGACTGAATTTCTCTGGAAGGACTAACTAGCAATTTAAATTAAAAAGGAAAGGAAAAACCCAGAGTCCAAATGGTCAGAAGTATTAGGAAAACACACGTGTTTCTGATTCAAAGCAAAACCAACGGAAAGCAGTCCTCGCATACCCCCTTTCTCATTTACTAGACTTCCATTACATGCTTAAGCACATCCCTCTGAGACCACTGTAGAGTTGAAAGAGAACCAGGAAGTCAGGAGACAGGAAACAGGTATGAATTTACATGACCACCTACATGGTCGCCCAAAATCACATATTAAGTGAGTGAACATGGATAAGACATTTAAACCCCTCTAGGATTCAGTTTCCTCATTTATAATTCAAGTCTTAAGCTTTTGGCTTAAATACCAGCTAAGATAATTCGTGTTGAAATATTTTGTAAAATATATAGCCCTGTGCAAATGTTACATTTATTCCTCAATACCTGCTGATACGGCTATAAGTGGAGCTGTCTCCTTAATTTATGGCCTTATCTTTTATAGGGATGTGTACGTGTGGACATACAAACATGAAGCAAGCTGACTGAATCCTAACACTGAAATTCAGTACAGGCTGGAACTTGATTGGATCCCTGTTAAAGATTAAACTAGTCAAATGCTGCCTTCCAAAATATCACAGTGATCCTTTTGATAGTCATGTTCCAAAACTTCTAATGCACTTACTGAGTTTAATTAAGACTTGTGAGAAGCAAAAGGACAAGCCAAGTTACCTAATATAGTATTTTGCACTGTGCATGCTTTCAGAGCATTCTGCATAAAATAATCTTTTTGAAAAAGAGTTTCCTTGAACCAAAAGAGAACTGACAGTTTTTAGAGCCAAGTGATTTGCTAAGGTATACAATGAACCTTCCACAAGTTACCGTGTTTATCCCTACAATGCAAGTGTTAGATAAGTCACTGAAAGTCACATGGATCGTCAGCCCTTGAGCCAGATTCCAACCTAGGTCTATTGGACTCAGAAAGCCAGTGCTTTTCACTACACTATACCACATCTAACCATCTAACACTTGAATCTTCCACAGCTTTGAAGAATTCTTAAAAAACAAAAAACAAAAAATTATTTATTTTAGTGGGGGGAGGGTTCAAGGGGTGGGGGAGGCAGAGGGAGAGAGAGAATCTCAAGTCAATACCTCGCCGAGTGTGGAGCCCAACACAGGCTTAACCTCACAACCCTAACATGACCTGAGCCAAAATCAAGAGTTGAACGCTTGAGCGACTGAGCCACCCAGGTGCCTCGAGGATGCTTTTTTTGGCCCTTTGCATGCTATTCAAGGTTACAGTTCAATTAGAGTTGAGAACATCCAGAAAGAATGAATGCATTCAGGGAACAGACTAACTTTTTACTGGAGGAAGTAACTAACTTTTTACTGCAAAGCCTTTTGTAGTACTTCTTCAATGTGTACCATGTACAAATATCATCTTTTCTAAACACAGAGTGAAAGAGAAAAGACAAAAGGATTGGTTCCTGGGCCCAGCGTGGCAATCGCTGGTATGATATGAGACAATCACTTCACAATCTTCTGGATTTTGTCTCCTTTACTGTAAAATGAGGGATTAATTTGTCAAACCCAAATGATGTACCACACCAAGAGGGAACCCTAATGTAAACCATGGACTTTGGATGATCCTGGTGTGTTCATGCAAGCTCCTCAACCATAACACATACCCCACTCTGATGGGAATGCTAACAGTGGGAGAGGATGTACACCCATGGGGCAGGAGACACAGGGAGCCCTCTGCTCGATTTTTCTGTGCATATAAAACTGCTCTAGGGGCACTTTGGTGGTTCAGAGGGTTAAGCCTCTGCCTTCGGCTCAGGACATGATCTCAGGGTCTTGGGATTGAGTCCCACATCGGGCTCTCTGCTCCGTGGGGAGCCTGCTTCCCCCTCTTTCTCTGCCTGCCTCTCTGCCTATTTGTGATCTCTCTGTCAAATAAATAAATCTTTAAAAAAAAAAAACTGCTCTAAAAAACAAAGTCTATTCAAAAACAAAAAATTATTTCTATATTTCCTTCCAGCTCGAAGAATCTATTATTCCAATTTACTCTACAAAAACAATTAAAAATTCAGAGAGAGGGGTGCCTGGGTGGCTCAGTTGGTTAAGTGACTGCCTTCGGCTCAGGTCATGATCCCGGAGACCCGGGATCGAGTCCCGCATTGGGCTCCCTGCTCGGCGGGAAGCCTGCTTCTCCCTCTCTCACTCCCCCTGCTTGTGTGCCCTCTCTGGCTGTGTTTCTCTCTGTCAAATAAATAAAATCTTTAAAAATAATAATAATAAAAATAAATAAATAAATAAAAATAAAAATTCAGAAAGAGGGGTTAATTGGCCAGCATGAGAGAGTAACTTTAATTAGAAATTTATTAAGATTAAATGGAGAAAAAAAAGACTTGGATAATTAAAGTCAGGATTCCCTGAATCTTGAAACAGAGTTAGAACAAATGGAAATGAGAATAAGAATATAAACTAATTAGGTACCTTCTAGCCTTTCCTACCCTAAAATTTCTTCTGCCTTTAGGGAGTCTCAGCAAGTACTGTGAGGAATACTAAAAGGAAACAGTCCCTCCACCCTCCCAGTCCCACCTGGTATCAGATTCTGGCTGGTTCTCTTAAGAGCAAGAAAATGTCCAAACTGTGAATAATTTTACAATTCTCTTACCCTGCCCTACCCAGAACCAAACTCTACACAGCCTAGGTCTCTCTTTACCTCTTTAAGCAAAGTAAAACCATTATCCCTCTTGTACCAGAGAAAACAAACAAACAAAAAAATTAAGTATTCTAAGGATTTAAAAAAAAAAAAACCAGTATTCTAAGGATAGGGCCCCAGGCATTCAGAGTCAGAAGGAGACAAAATAGGAAGTCGCTGGACTAGAAGTTATTTGAGCTGCAAATCCCCTTCTCAGCTTAGATAATTTTACCAGATGTAAGGTACACACACAGAAATGATGAGAACTATTCATGCAGAAGTACAAGGGGCCAGGCCAATTTTTCAGTTCAATTCAATGAGCAGCTATGTATACACCTGTATGGTTGAGAACTTTCCACCTGGCCCACGAGAACCACACTGCTCTATTCTGTGCTCTATGTCAAGGATGCAAGCATAAAAAGACCTTCTCTTGGGGCGCCTGGGTGGCTCAGTCAGTTAAGCATCTGCCTTCAGTTCAGATCATGATCCCAGGATCCTGGGATCAAGTCCTGCATTGGGCTCCTTGCTCAGCAGAAATAAAATCTTAAAAAAAAAAAAAAGACCTTCTCTTATAATTGCTCCTGTCACATTTTCATTCAGCAAGCTAACGGTTTATTTCTTTAAATACCAAAATGTATTTATATTTTACCTCTTTCAGAAGAAGTCTTTTTAAAATGGATTATATGCAATCGTTGCCTTCTTAAACAAAGTCTACTGAACACCCCAGTCCCAAAATACGTTGTCTTTCAAATTATTCAGCCCTTTTGGGGTACTTCTGTCTCCTTTCTTGCTCCTCTCTGCTGGCAGTCTCCTGTCAGTGAGTCTTAGGTACTTTAACTTTTTTTTTTTTTTTTGAAGATTTTATTTATTTAGGGTGCCTGGTGGGTCAGTGGGTTAAGCCTCTGCCTTCGGCTCAGGTCATGATCTCAGGGTCCCGGGATCAAGGCCCACACCGGGCTCTCTGCTCAGCAGGGAGCCTGCTTCCTCCTCTCTCTCTGTCTGCCTCTCTGCCTGCCTGTGATCTCTCTCTGTGTCAAATAAATAAATAAAATGTTTAAAAAATATATTTATTTATTTATTTAGTGTTAAACTTTGGGGTTTAATTTTTTTAATTAACACAAAATGTATTATTTGTTTCGGGGGTTAAACTTTTTTTTTTTAAAGGTTTTATTTATTTATTTGACAGAGAGAAACAAAGCGAGAGAGGGAACACAAGCAGGGAGAATGAGAGAGGGAGAAGCAGGCTTCCCGCTGAGCAGGGAGCCCGATGTGGGGCTCGATCCCCGGTCTCCGGGATCATGACCTGAGCCGAAGGCAGTCACTTAACCAACTGAGCCACCCAGGCGCCCCTAAACTTTTTTTAAAAAAGACTTCTTTTTATTTGAATTGAGGGGAGGGGCAGAAGAAGAGGGAGAAGCAGACTCTACAATGAACAGGGAGCCAAATCTGGGGGCTTGATCTCAGGTCCATGGGTCATGTGCTAAGCCAAAGGCAGATGTTTAAGTGACTGAGCCACCCAGGCGCCCTGAGACTTTACTTTTAAGTCATCTCTACAACACAACATGGGGCTCAAACTCACAACTCTGAGATGAAGGGTTTCATGCTCTTCCAACTGAGCTAGCCAGGCACTCCTAACTAACTTCTAATCTGTTACTTCTAATTCCACTATGGTCTTAATCAGGAAAACCAATCAGATCTGGATTGTGTATAAAGAGAAAACTGGCTCTGAGGAACTAAGAGGCTCTGCAGTGAGGTGTTGAGATGGCAGCCAGATCAGCGCAATCACGATACGGGTAACACAGGCCATCCACCTGGAAATGTCAGATGAGGCATCGAGACAAAACAGAATGAAAACTCCAACATAAGACACCAGACTAAGACGAAAGAAGGACTATAAAATCTTCCCATTCAAAAAGAGGATAGAGAAGAATCAAACATGTGGAGACTGAGAGGAGATTGATGAGTAAGGTTTCTTTGGGGAGAGCTGATGGTGAAGGTGAATCCCAGCCCCCAAACCACCAATGAGAAAAAAGACAACTCAATTTAAAAATGGGCATAGGATCTTAATTGCAACTTCTCTAAGGAAGACATGTAAATGGCCAGTAAGCACAAAGCAGGCTGTTTAACGTCATTAGCCATTAGGGAAATGTGAGTCAAAACCACAATAAGACACTACTTCCCGAGCAAGGTCATCATAATGGAGGAGAAGTGGGGGGAGAAAAGGAGGAGCGGGAGGAGGAGGAGGGAGACAAGTGGTCTGGTAGTGGTAATGTTGGGCAAAGAGGATAAACTAAGGGCCCTTGGGTGGCTCAGTGGGTTAAAGCCTCTGCCTTCGGCTCAGGTCATGATCTCAGGGTCCTGGGATCGAGGCCCGCATCGGGTTCTCTGCTTGGCAGGGAGCCTGCTTCCTCCTCTCTCTCTGCCTGCCTCTCTGCCTACTTGTGATCTCTCTGTCAAATAAATAAATAAAATCTTAAAAAAAAGAAAGGAAGGGGCGCCTGGGTGGCTCAGTTGGTTGAGTGACTGCCTTCGGCTCAGGTCATGATCCTGGAGACCCAGGATCGAGCCCCACATCGGGCTGCCTGCTCGGCGGGAAGCCTGTTTCTCCCTCTCTCACTCCCCCTGCTTGTGTTCCCTCTCTGGCTGCTGTGTTTCTCTCTGTCAAATAAATAAATAAAATCTTAAAAAAAAAAAAAAAGAGAAGAGAATAAGCTAAAATTTTCATCTGATGCCGGTGGGAATGTAAAATGGTGCTGCCACTCTGGAAAACGGTCTGACAGGACCTCCAAAAGTTGAACATGGTGCTATCATCTGTTATAGCAACTTCACTCCCAGCTACATACCCAAGAGAAACAAAAACATATGTCCACACAAAAACCTGTACGTGAAAGTCCATAGCAGCATTGTTCACAAGCGCCCAAATGTGGAAACAACACTAATTTCCATCAACTGACAAAATGTGGTCTACCCATTTAATAGAATTCAACTTGGCATTAAAAGGAATGAAATACTGCTTCATGTAACAACATGATGAATCTTAAAAAAACATCCTGCTGGTGAAAAAGTTAACGACAAAAGACCACATGTTGCGTGAGTCCATTTATATCAAATATGGAGAACAGGGAAATCTACAGAGACAGAAAGTCGATTTCAGTGGTTGCCTACGGCTATGGGCAAACTTGGGAGAAGGGAGAGTGACAGCTAATGTGTATGGGGTCCTTTTAGGGAGACTATAATATTCTAAGATCAGATTTGTGGTGATGGTTTCACAACCCTGTGAATATGCTAAAAATATTGAATTCAACACTTTAAATGCCTGAATTGTGTGGTGTATGAATTATATCTCAATAAATCTACAAAAAATAAAAGAAAAGAAGAGAGAAAGAAAACCAGAGCTGGAAATGTTCCCAAATGCTTCTCTAAAATTAAACACCCTCTTATACCTTCCCGCTACCCAGTGTGCTGCTGGATCAATTCAACGACCCCAGATGTTTTCCTTATTTCCTGCCTTTGAGCTGTGCTCTATAATTTAGTATTAGCAGAAAGTTAATAAAGACAACACATCCTTTGTTGCTAAACTTTACAGAGTGTTTACCATTTTCTTCCAACATACACATTTCCTCTGTTTTCCCACTGCAGCTAAGCTGCCAAAACCTTGTAGGGAGAATAATTACCCTTCTGCACCCCTTCCTGCTTTCATAACAGTCCCAATCTTTTGTGCATAATCAAGTGTTTATAGCAAACTAATGTTGTGCTTGTCTCTCCAGGAGGTTCTAAATTCACCAAACCGTTCACCAAATTAGGAGGGTTTTTTTCCCTCCCCCACCCCTTTTTGGGGCAAGGATAGGAACAATGGCAGGATTCACTATTTCTGGATCTCCATTTTTTTAAAGGCTAATTCACTTGACAGAAAGAAGTTGTTTTCCTTTCTTTTTCCTCGAAAAGCAGGGGTTTTTTGTTTTTTTGTTTTTTTATTTCCCAGAAATACCATGAAGGGCTTTTTTTACCAACATTTATTCAAAATTAGTTCCACCCTTGATACCAGTTTCAAGTCTTTGACATTCCACACCCAACCATTTCATGATTGTTCATCCTGATATTCCCTAGGTGGTATGTGAGTGAAGACAATCTTTCTGAAAGTTAGCTGGCCTCGTTCTCCAATTCAGAACATTTGCTTTCTAGACTGCTCTATATAATTTCTTCTTTCTATAATCTAAAATGTCCTTGCCTATGCATATGTAGAACAGGATATAAAAACTTTCTTTTCTTAAGTCTCTAAATAAGGCATTTAAAAAAACAAAACCAGCATTATATTCAGTAAGCCACTGTGTCATGTTTTAACTACAAGTTATTTAATTCTGTATTTGTATACCAGGTCAACCCTCCAAAAAGTGTTCTCTCTCTTTTCTTTAATAGCAAAATTAAATGAAAAGGTAGTAAACATCTTACTTTAGTAAAAAGCTGAGTGTTATGGAGAATGAGTTTTGAATTTTTTGACATGCATTTTATATCTTCAAATTATTAATATCACACACAATGTTTAAAACAAAACAAAAGCATCTGTCTTCTTACCTGAAAGAATACAACTTAAGATTTATGCCATACCCTCAGACACCGCTAGAGGGAATGTGAAATGATGCAGTCACTTGGGCAGTTCTTCAAATGGTTAAATGCAGACTTACTCTAAGATCTAGCAATTCTATTCAGGTTAAACACAGTTATAGTAGGATCTAGCAACATACGCAAGAGAAATGAAAACATTTTGCGTCTAAAAATATGTGTTTCATATATATTTATAAGACTGTAATCACAGAGGGGACACCTGGGTGGCTCAGTCCTTTAAGCATCTGCCTTCGGCCCAGGTCATGATCCCAGGGTCCTGGGATCAAGCCCCACATTGGGCTCCCCGCTCGGTGGGGAGTCTGTTTCTCCCTCTCCCACTCCCCCTGCTTGTGCTCCCTCACTGTCTCTCTCTGTTAAATAAATAAATAAATAAATAAATAAATAAATAAATAAATAAATAAAATCTTAAAAGACTAATCAGAGAACATATCTTTTTCTTTCATTTTCAGTAATATATGTAGGTAGTCATTTGTAAGATTCATTTACTGAGACTTTTTATGATGGTGATTACTACCAAAAGATACAAAGTAGATTCAATATTATCATACAGTTTGGGAAACCTAAAGCATTGTAAATGCCACTGTCAGTCTCTTCAAAAGACATGCTTTTTTAAGTGGCTTGTGCCAGGTAGAGAATCTATATTGTTCAACATTCAGAGTAAATGATGATACTGACGGTTTCAAAATGTATCAGTTTTTTTTACTAACAGCTTATGTTTCCAGTTTTCTTTTATCTTTTTTTTTTTTTTAATATTTTACTTATTTGACAGAGAGAAACACAGCCAGAGAGGAAACGCAAACAGGGGGAGTGAGAGAGGGAGAAGCAGGCTTCCTACCAAGCAGGGAGCCCGATGTGGGGCTCAATCCCACGACTCCAGGATCCTGACCTGAGCTAAAGGCACATGCTTAATGACTGAGCCACCCAGGAGCCCCAGCTTCCAGTTTTCAAAGTGAAAAAAATATCGATCACTTGGAATTCAAGATTAGTCACTCCAATTCTTGAAGTACCAATTAAAAAGGCAAAACTATTTTAAAAGACTATTAGCTAAAAACATTAGTGACTCAAATTACCAACCTTAAATACATCTTCAACACATCTAGTAAGTTCTTCTTCTGTCACCAAAATGATCCCTGGCACCATGTCACTCTCTGGAATCTCTAGAAAACAAAAAACAAAATTACCCAAAATTGCCTGACTGCACAGGACTCAGGACTCGAGGAAGGTTTTACTAGAAAGATAGTTCTATAAGTAGAACAGCTAAAATTAGAGATTTGACATGGTTGCCAATGTACAACCCCAAATACAGTATTTCATGAAATCTATGTCAATGATGATAAACATTCATTACTGTTTTACATATCACTAAAAAAGAAAAAAACAAGTAACTTATGAAACATTATGACTTGAAATTTTACTTTTAAATTTAATGAAAAACTGGGCACTGGACTAAATGAAAATAACAGCGTCAATGGTCACGTTAAAGTGATCGGTACAAAGGAATTTATTTATTTTTTTATTTTTAAAAGATTTTATTTATTTGACGGAGAGAAACACAGCCAGAGAGGGAACACAAGCAGGGGGAGTGAGAGAGGGAGAAGCAGGCTTCCCGCCGAGCAGGGAGCCCGATGTGGGACTTGATCCCGGGTCTCCAGGATCATGACCTGAGCCGAAGGCAGTCGCTTAACCAACTGAGCCACCCAGGCGCCCCTGTACAAAGGAATTTATTAGACTTTTCTCTACAGGTGTGATAAAAAATTTCCCTTTAAAAAGTTTCAAAATAGGGCACCTGGCTGGCTCAGTCGGTGAAGCATCAGACTCTTGATCTCAGGGTTGTGAGTTTGAGCTCCACATCAGGTGTACAGATTACTTAAAAATCTTTTTTTTTTTTTTTAAGATTTTACTTTATTTATTTGACAGACAGAGAGAGAGAGAGGAAGGAAGGGAGCACAGGCAGGGGGAGCAGCAGAGTGATATGGAGGCGCAAACTCCCCACTGAGCAGGGAGCCCAGCATGGGGCTCAATCACAGAACCCTGGAATCGTGACCTGAACCAAAGGCAGACGTTTAATTGACTGAGCCACCCAGGGTGACCCTTGATTTTTTTTTTTAAAGATTTTATTTATTTCACAAGAGAGAGAGAGGAAAAAAGGGAGCACAAGCAGGGGGAGTGGGAAAGGGAGAAGCAGGCTTCCCGACAAACAGAACAGGGAGCCTGACGGGGCACTTGATCCCAGGACTCCGGGATCATGACCTGAGCTGAAGGCAGACACTTAACAACTGAGCCACCCAGGCGCCCCTAGAAATAAAATCTCAAAAAAAAATTTTTTTAATAGAGTTTTTAGAAAAGTATTAAAAGAGGGGAAGTGGGTAAAGGAAAGGGTGAAATAGGTGATGGAGATTAAAGAATACACTTATCATGATGAGGATCTACTAATGTACAGAATTGTTCAATCACTTATTGTATACCTGAAACTAGTTTTTTATCTTTTTTTTAAAGATTTTATTTATTTACTTGACAGAGAGAGAGATCACAAGTAGGCAGAGAGGCAGGTAGAGAGAGAGGAGTAAGTAGGCTCCCCACCGAGCAGAGAGCCCAACGTGGGCCTTGATCCCAGGACCCTGAGATCATGACCGGAGGAGCCAAAGGCAAAGGCTTTAACCCACTGAGCCACCCAGGTGCCCTGAAACTAATTTAACACTGTATGTTGACTATATGGAAATGAAGACTAAAAAACTTAATAAAGGAAGTATTGAGGGGCACCTGGGTGGCTCAGTTGTTAAGCATCTGCCTTTAGTTCAGGTCATGATCCCAGGGCCCTGCGATCAAATCCCGCATTGGACTCCCTACTCAGGGGGAAGCCTACTTCTCCCTCTCTCACTCCCTCTTCTTGTGTTGCCTCTCTCTTGCTGTGTCTCTGTCAAATAAATAAATAAAATATTTTTTAAAAAAGTATTGAGAGTTGTTTTAGATTCATTCACTTAAACAGTTCTGCGTTTGTTTTTTTTTTTTAAAGATTTTTATTTATTTGACAGAGATAAACACAACTAGAGCGGGAACACAATCAAGGGGAGTGAAAGAGGGAGAAGTAGGCTTCCCGCCAAGCAGGGAGCTGGATGGGGGCTCAGTCCCAGGACCCCAGGATCATGACCTGAGCCAAAGGCAGTCGCTCAACAACTGAGCCACCCAGGCGCCCCTAAACAGTTTTTCTATCATCCTTATGTAAGCTATATAGTTCAGATAAAATGAATAGGAAATTCTTGAAACTTTACATGAAGAGCCCAACTCTTGTGAAACATTTCAACGCCATTACTGATATCCATATTTTGCCATAACATATTGTCCTCTGTGCCACCGAGGGTACAGGTGATGTGACAATTCTTAGAAGTTCCCCCACTCTACTACTATCTTCACGATATTTTCCTAAGTTGCTGACATCCATTCTACAAGTTTTAATGCTCATTTGCAGGCACAGGCAATGCCATGATTGCTATCTGGCCAACAGAAATTGTGAGATGCATCTTGATATCAGAGTTGTTAAAATGTGAAAAATATTTCCAAAATTAAAGTTTTTTCGTGTGAAAGCATGTGCACCTTAGAACTGATAAAATATGGGAATTCATCATCATTGCCACATAGTCTTACAAATGTGACACAATATGAAAAACAAAATAAGAAAGCTTGTTTTTTAGATTGTTTTTCCAGTGGCAATGATGGGGCTATCTATCTAAAACCAGTCAGACTATTAAATAGTCCTTTTTGTTATCCATAGATTGTTGATGCAAAACATGTAGCTGGTGTTACAAATAGAACCTAACACATGAAGAAATGCCTGGCCAACAGATGTCCAATAAATATTCCTAAAATGAATGAACAAGATCCAGGACAAAAATAATTGAGCCACAAATGGACTGAATCTAGCCCTCCCAAGAATAGTGCTCTTAGACCAGGACTCAAACTTGAACACATATTTGAATTGCCCAGAAGGATCTGTTAAAACACAGACTGTTGGGACCCACATCAATGTTTATGATTTACTAGGTCTGGGGAGAGCCCACTTACATTTCGAATAAATAATAACAAAGTCGTATTTCTAATAAATTCCCAGGTGATGCTAATGCTGCTGGTCCTAGGACCACACTATGAGAACCACTGCCCCAGGCTAGAACACCTAACCAGACACAGACGAGAGAATAAACAGATTAGCGATGAGATATACTCCTAGTACATGAAATTAGATATTTAAGAATTCCTAGACCCTAACCGTGAAGGCCAAGAGAAACAGTATTTCAGGGGTGCCCGACTGGCTCGGTCAGTAAAGCATTACTCTTGACCTCGGGGCTGTAAGTTCAAGCCCGGGTTGGGTTGTAGAGGCTACTTAAAAATATAAATCTTTAAAAAGAAAGAAAATACTTCTTTTGAGCCATTTTTTGAAGAATACACTGATTCTAGACTGGATTTCTATGAAATATATAAAGGAATTTTAATTACTTATTCAAATAGCATGTTTATATTCACAAACACCAAAAATATATGTATAAATACACACACACACACAAACACTTATCGTGTCTGAATAATCATAAATTTTGCATCACCAGGCTCAATTTGGTGAAGTTTTACTATGCACCAGAATTAGACTTATTTGGGGCACATGGGGTAGCTCAGTTGGTTAAACATCCAACTCTTGACCTCAGCGCAGGTCTTGATCTTAGGGTTGTGAGTTCAAGACCCTGGATGGGGCTCCACACTTGGTGTGAAGACGTCTTAAAAAAAAAAAAAAAAAAAAAAATCAGACTTTCTCTAGCCCTGGCCACCTCCCTGCCACCACACATACTCAGAAAAATTTATACCACAAATAACTTTTTGAAAAAGTCTAGGGGTGCCTGGGTGGCTCAGTTGGTTCAGCCTCTGCCGTCGGCTCAGGTCATGATCCTAGGGTGGAGCCCTGCATCAGGCTCCTTGCTCAGTGGGGAGCCTGCTTCTCCCTTTCTGTGTCTCTCTCTCAAATAAATACAGAAAAAAAATTTTTAAAGATTTTATGTATTTATTTAAGAGAGAGAGCACAAGCAGGGGTTAGCACAAGCAGGGGCAAGCAGCAGAGGGACAGGGAGAGGGAGAAGCAAATAAATAAAAAATGGATAAAAAATAATTTCTGAATCTATTCTTTTTTTAATATGGAACACTATACAAATTTGTGAGTCTTCTTTGCATAGGAGCCACACTCAACTTCTCTGTATCATTCCAACTTTAGTACACGTGCTGCCAAGTGAGCACTCTCTGCCTCTATCTCATACTTCAATAATTCATTTTTTTAAAATAAGGTGGAGCACCTGGCTGGCTCAGTCAGGAGAACATGAGACTCTTGACCTTAAGGTCATGAGCTAGAGCCCCATGGTGGTGGGGTAGATTGTATTTAAAATTTTTTTAATCTTAAAAGGAGGGGGGAGATGAGGCAAGGAGAAAGAAAAGCTCTTCTTCATAGAAGAATACCAGCCTAACGAATTAGAAATAACAGAAGAAACAGAAAGCCACTTGGCAATAATCATTCATGGTCACCAAACCACAGTATGACAGACTATCGGGAAAGAGAATACGTATGCATAGTCTGTCTCAGACTACCATCCTACGGGTAACTCACTAATTACAGGTAAGGTAGTTTAACAATGAAGAAATATGGTTCCTGATGAAAGAAACCAAATTTAACATCATTAATAATGGGATAAACTAATAACATGCGCCCCCAATCTGATGGAAACTGAGAAAAAAATAACCTTCATCCTATGTGGTATTGCTGTTGAAATGTTTAACCCGGATCTGCCCCACCCTTACTAAGACAGCCAGCGACATCACCCAAGTGTCTGCTGCACTCTGCCAGGGCACGGAGCAGCACGGGCACAGGCAGCTGGCAAGGCGGGGCAGCACCTGCTGGGCTGTGCCACGCGCGGCAACAGGATGACCCGCTGGAGGAAGCTGCCGCAGCACCCATCCCTCACCTGCCAGCCCCACCTTTCGCAGGCCAGACAGCCCCTCTCCCTTCCCCTCCCCGACCGGCAGCAGGCCTCCAGGGCACGTCCTCAGATCAGAGTGGGTGCAAGAGGAGCTGGCTGCACAGTTGGGGATCCATGAAGACAGGAATCCTGGGACAGCTTCTCTCTTTACCCTGACTCCACCCTGCCCCTCCGAGCCCCCAGCCTCACCGTGGCTCACACAGCCCCCTAACCTGCTGTGAATCACAGAAAAGAATGTAGAGGAGAAGAAAAGTGAGGCTGGAAGCCTGAGCAAGTAAGGAAGGCAGAACCATTTGGGACTGGACTTCCAAGTCCTCATCAGGGATGGGGATGCTCAAAAGCTAGGGCCTACTAGGTCTTCACTGTCACTGGGAAGGGGGACGTTCCACTGTGAGGGTGATCTCTAAGGAGCCTATGGGAGCCCCTTCCCACCCTTTCTCTTGGACCCACTCCTGTCCCCCTCTCCGTGCCCTGGTGCTCACACGCATCTCACTAGGGTTTGTGACTGTGGTCTGGACCAGCTTGAATTCAAATGAATTGAGTTTGTATTTCTAGCACCCTGGGTTTTTTAATGTTTGTGGTTTAGGAGTTTTGCCTTGGTTTTGTCACCCCTGGTAAAGGAAGTGTATTCATGTGGAAAAAAAATTGTCATGGTGAAAAATAAAAGACCAGGAACTCTAATGCAAACTAAAAAGACATAACAAGAAAAGGAAATCCATGATCCTTGACTGGATTCTAGATTTTTAAAAAATAGCTTCAGAGGAAATTCTTGAGACAATCAGAGAAATTTGAATCAAGGTTGTATATTATTTTTTTAACTTTATGTATTTTTAAGTAATCTCTATGCTCAACATGGGACTCAAACTCATGACGCCAAGATCAAGAGTTACGTACTCCTCCAACTGAGCCAGGCAGGTGCCCTGAATCAAATGTGCCTATTAGATGATGTCTGGAACTAACTCTCAAATGCTTCAGAAAAAAGGTACACATACAAAAAGAGAAAGACAAAACAAATATAGCCAAAATGGTCAATCCACGTAAAGTATAGAGAGGTGGTTCAATGTATTCTTCTTAGAACTTCCGTGAGGTGGATTTTTCAAAATAAAAAGTTGGGGAGAAAAGAAAGCAAAACTAAAGTCATTGAAATACTACAGACTTAAATCATTTAAATCTGAAACACTGAGAAGATCCTCGAGAAGGACACCCAACCATCAGACTTCCTTTTTACCTGCTGTATTTAAACATCGATAGAGGGGAGCTAGCACCGGCTGGAGCAAGTATTTCAAAGCCAATTGTGGGTGTTCTCTTGACATCGTTATAAAGGTACTGGTGGCAACTCTTTGAAACTGCCGTGCCGTCAATTTATCTTGAAAGTGAAGTAAATCTAGAATCTACAAGAAGGACATGAGGTAAATACAAGACTCTGTAAGCAGCATTACATTAACCAGAGAAAGAACTAATGTCTTTAGACCAAAAAATAAACTTCCTGCAATAATACTGATTCAACAAAATTTTTTTTTACATTTAATAACCTAACATCAGAGGGTTTGAGAACCAAGCTATGCTTTTATAAAATAATGCTACCAAATTTATAAAATACGTGTTCATCATAGAAAATCTGCAAAAGAAAGGGGGTTTTTTTGGGCGCCTGGGTGGCTCAGTGGGTTAAGCCTCTGCCTTCAGCTCAGGTCATGATCTCAGGGTCCTGGGATCGAGGCCCACATTGGGCTCTCCGCTCAGAAGGGACCCTACTTTCCCCCTCTCTCTGCCTGCCTCTCTGCCTACTTGTGATCTCTCTCTCTGTCAAATAAACAAAATCTTTTTAAAAAATTAAAAAACAGAGGAGTATAAAGGCCGTGTTATTAGTGAACTGGCAAATGGGGACTTACTTCCCAATGGGATGGTCAAATCCACATTATTTCATAATCGTACTTGTCAGTGATATGAAGCAACATCTGCCATTTTTTCTCAGTCCGAAAACATTTTATTCCTCTTTAATCAGAGTACATACCTTCTTCGTAGAACACAAAAAAGCATAAAGAGGAAAACAAAAATCAACTACAATCCTAGTCACTGTTTGCGTTTTTCTTAGTGTTTTGTCTTCTAGTACTCTTTGTGCCTCTGTGTTTGTTGACCCGATATAGTATAATAATATTGTCTTTGCTTTTTCACTTCACTTTTTCACTCTGCTCAGCAGGGAGCCTGCTTCCTCCTCTCTCTCTGCCTGCCTCTCTGCCTACTTGTGATCTCTCTCTGTCAAATAAATAAATAAAATCTTTAAAAAGAAAAATTTGGGGTTTTTTTGTTTTTAAGATTCCATTTATTTATTTGAGAGAGAGAGTGTGACAGAGAATATGTGAGGGGAGAAGGTTAGACGGAGAAGCAGACTCCCTGCAGAGCTGGGAGCCCGAAGCAGGACTCGATTCTGGGACTCCGGGATCATGACCCAAGCCGAAGGCAATGGCCCAACCAACTGAGCCACCCAGGTGTTCCTGCAAAAGAAAGTTTTAAGAAGAGTCATTAAGGGGCGCCTGGGTGGTTCAGTCGTTGAGCATCTGCCTTCAGCTCAGCTCCTGGAGTCCTGATATCCAGCCCCGTATCGGGCTCCCTGCTCTGCAAGAAGCCTGCTTCTCCCTCTCTCACTCCCCCTGCTTGTGTTCCCTCTCTAGCTGTGTTTCTCTCTGTCAAATAAATAAATAAAATCTTAAAAAAAAAAAAAAAGAAAAAGAGTCATTAAGCATCTGCCATCGGCTCACATCATGATCCTAGGGTCTGGGGATTGAGCCCATCATCGCTCAGCAAGGAGCCTGCCTCTCCCTCACCTCTCCCCACTGCTCACACACTCTCCCTCTTTCTCTCAAATAAATAAATAAAATCTTTTTAAAAATTTTTTAAATTAGGGCGCCTGGGTGGCACAGTGGGTTAAAGCCTCTGCCTTCAGCTCAGGTCATGATCTCAGGGTCCTGGGATCAAGGCCCACGTCGGGCTCTCTGCTTGGCAGGGAGCCTGCTTCCTCCTCCCTCTGTCTCTCTGCCTGCCTCTCTGCCTACTTGTGATCTCTCTCTCTCTCTATCAAATAAATAAATAAAATCTTTAAAAAAAATTTTTAATTAAAAACTTTTAAAAATTTGCTATTATAAATAGCATCACCACGTGAAATTTCTGAATAAAGGCATATAAGTATATTTTGGGTCTGAAGAATCTGTCATGCCTGAACTATCCCACAAAAGAATCTATTTTACTCTCAAAAATAAACATAGTTCTCCAGTGCCTATGAGTGGTACATTCTAGTATAGGCAGTGAATAGAAAAGTGCATTTCTAGGGACGCCTGGGTGGCTCAGTTGGTTAAGCGACTGCCTTCGGCTCAGGTCATGATCCTGGAGATCCCGGATCAAGTCCCACATCGGGCTCCCTGCTCGGCGGGAAGCCTGCTTCTCCCTCTCTCGCCCCCCCTGCTTGTGTTCCTTCTCTCGCTGTGTTTCTCGCTGTCAAATAAATAAAATCTTTAAAAAAAAAAAAAAAAAAAGAAAAGTGCATTTCTAGGGACACCTGAGTAGCTCAGTCTGTTAAGTGTCTGCCTTCAGCTCAGGTCACGATCCCAGGGTCCTGGAATCGAGTCCCTCATCGGACTCCTTGCTCAGCAGGTATCCTGCTTGAAAGGTTCTCTCCTTCCACCTCTGCTGCACCTTCTGCCTGTGTGCGCTCTTTCTCTCTCTCTCTCTCAAATAAATAAAATCTTTAAAAAATATATATTCTCTCTCTCTCCCTCTGCCCCTACCCCACTCTCTCCCTCTCCTAAAACAAATTATGGAATTTATAGGCACTAACTACAGCATGGTTTGAAGCAGCAAAAGACTGGAAACAACTCAACATCCATTAATAGGAGGGTGGTTAAATAAATTATAGTATATTAATATGGTGAAATACTACATACCCATGAAAGAATGAGGAAACTTTATAAAATGAATCTATGTGAAATGATCTCCAAGGTACACCATTAAGTTAAAAAGGCAAAATGAAAAAGTGTGTGTAGCACTTTATCACTTAAAATTCACTTAAATATTAGTATATACAGATACATACACAGATAATTGGATATACATTAATACACAGAATATCACCAGACAAAAAACAAGGAATTAGTAACCGTGACTACTTCTGAGGGACTAGAAAACAGAGATGAGAGGAAGACTTATTTTTTTTTTTAATATTTTATTTATTTGTCAGAGAGAGAGAAAGAGCACATAAGCAGGGGGAGCAGGAGGCAGAGGGAGAAGCAGCCTCCATCCCGGGACCCAGGGATCGTGACCTGAGCCGAAGGCAGACGCTTAACAACTGAGCCATGCAGGCGTCCCGAGGAAGACTTATTTTTGCTTCCTCCTCTGTGCTTTTTAAATTGTATACCATGTTAATTTACTTTGTTTACTTAATACCTTTTTTTTTTTTAAATATTTTATTTATTTGACAGAGAGAAACACAGCCAGAGAGGGAACACAAGCAGGGGGAGTGAGAGAGGGAGAAGCAGGCCTCCCGCCAAGCAGGGAGCCCGATGTGGGGCTCGATCCCGGGTCTCCGGGACCATGACCTGAGCCGAAGGCAGTCGCTTAACCAACTGAGCCACCCAGGCGCCCCTACTTAATACCTTTTTTTAAACTAATTAAAAACACATGGAAAAGATAGTGAACAAGATGAAATTTTGGTTTCATATTCCAGCTCTGAGAGCAAGCAGGGCTGCCCATTTGACAATGGGGAGGGGTTCTCAGACCTACCACTTAGGCGGGTCTCTTCCACAGGTTAACACGGGCCCTCCCTGAGCGATAAACTGAAATATTATGCTGCTTTTACCTCCACAATAGACAAACATTAAAGTCTCCTTTGCGTGAATAAGCAGATAATCCTCACACAGTGAAAAGAAACAAACCTCCTTACCTGGGGGCAGATATCCCTGTAGTAATCCTCCAGTGAGAGCGACTGCTGGGGACAAGAGGCCAGAATCTTGGCGATCAGGTCACACTTGTTCCAGTCGGCAGCCGCCGCCTCGGCCTCACTCCCGCCGGCCGCGCCAGCTGTCAGCAATGGGCACACACGTCAACAACTCATCCCAGTTCCTCCTACCCGGGCCTTAAAAAAGGTGTTTTTTCACTACTGAAAGTTGTTGATTTTCTTTTATAAAATAATCTATTCCTCAGCACTTTCCTTGTTGGTTTCTGGAAAGTTTAGAGGAAAAAGTAGCACTTAATCACTGTAATGTTATTTTTGACGTAAGTTGAACACTAGCTTCTTCTCAGTGTTTATTACTTTTATCATTATTATTATCGTTATGTCTCTTTATAGGCATCGCGTTATCTAAACTACCTTAAACCAAAGGTACGCAGGGATGGGTATCGGATTTACCTTACCAGCTTATATTATTGGGAAAGTGAACAAAACATGTAAACAATGGTTGTCAGACACTGAACAGACAGCCGAGGACAATGACCCCTGAGACCAAAAAAGTAAACAAGATGAGCCCCATGAATACCCCAGCCTAGGCTTAGAGAGAGACCTGAGGCCGCAACACAGCAAAGGGGAAACGAGGCAAAGCCTAGCATCGTGCTGAGCTAAGGAAAAACAGTTCAGAGTTCAGGGAGGCTCAGGCAGCTACAATTCTCAGGCTAAAATATCAGAAAGGTATGTAAAGACAGAGTGCCAGGATCAGCAAAGGAGTTCTCTTTCCAATCCTTAGTAGAATATAACTTGTGTAAAGGTGGGAAAAAAAGGCACAGAAAACAACAAACAAACAAACAAACACCAAGGCTGAAGCAAGAACCACCAGAAAGAGAAGTAGGGGGAAAAATCCCCACAGGGTTTGTGTGCCCACTAGTGAGCATGAAAGTCCTCCTAATATACAGAGCATCCAGTAAAGTCTCAGAATGGTATTGGCTCAGAAGCAGGGCCAAATTACCTCAGATTACAGGCCACCCTAGACACATAGTAACAAGGCTTAAGACCCAGGATCAGAGAGCAAACTGATTCTAAGAAAATTAACTGCATCCCAGAATAAAGCCTAGCAAAGAAATTCAACAAAATCTAGTAGCCAATAATATAAAATAAAAATGTCCAGTATCCATTCACTTCCAGGCATATGATCAAGGGAGTATTATTCAATCATAAAAAAGTAATAAAGGACTGACTGATGCTACAATACAGATAAACCTCAAAAACATACTAAGTGAAAGAAGTCCAACACAAAAGTACACATACTATATGCTTCCAATTTGGACTAAATATCCAAAATAGGCAAATCCACTAAGACAGAAACTAGATCAGTACTTATAAGAGGCTGGAGGAAGGTAGAATGGGGAATGATTGCTAACAGGCATAAGGTTTTAGGGGGCAGTGGGGTGATACAAATATTTCAGAATTATATTTTGGTGATGGTTGTATAACTTTGTGAATATACTAAAAACCAGTGTACTCTTTTTTATGGTATGTGAATAATATCTCAATAAAAAAAGTTACAAGGCATGCAAAGAAGAAATTATGATCCATAACCAAGAGAAAAAGTCACAGAAATAGACCCATTAAAACAGAGACAACAAAATTCAGAAATAAGGACACTAAAACAGTTTTACATATTTGTTCCTTCAAAAAAGAATGATCAAGATGAGAGAAATGGAAGATATAAAAAAGACCAATATGGAACCTCTATTAATGAAAAAGAAAATATCTGTAGGATGCCTGGGTAGCTCAGTTAGTTAAGCATCTGCCTTTGGCTCAGGTCATGATCCCAGGGTTCTGGGGTAAAGCCCTGCATCAGGTTCCCTTCCCAGTGGGGAGCCTGCTTCTCTCTCTCTCTCTGCCTGCTGCTCCCCTTGCTTGTGCTCTCTCTCACTATCTCTCTCTGTCTCCTTTCTCTTTCTCTGTTCAGGTTTACTGATTTTTTCTTCTGCAGTGTCTAACCTGCTGTTAATCCTATCCAGTGATATTTTTCTTTTTTTTTTTTTTCAGTGATATTTTTCATTACAGGTATTTTCTTTCTTTTTTTAAAAAAATATTTTATTTATTTATTTGAGTGAAAAAGAGAGATAGTACACAAGGTGGGGGGGTGCAAAGGGAGAGGACAACCTAGTATTAGGTGTAAATCAAATTCCAAAAAGAAAGAAGAGGGGCACCTCACTGGCTCAGTGGGTAGAGCACATGACTCTTGATCTGGGGGGGGTCATGAGTTCGAGCCCCACACTGGAGCTTTTACTTCAAAAAAAAAAGTTTTAAAAAGAGAAAAAATAGAGGATAGAAAAAAATATTTGAAGACAATAAGCAATTTTCAAATATGACAAAAACTATAAATTCTTAGCTCTAATAAGCTCAAGAAACATTAAGCAGAAGAAACATGAAGAAAATCACCCACACCAAGGCATACCATAATCACATTTCCAAAAACCGTTGACAAGGAGAGAAAATGTAAAAGCAGCCAGATGAAAAAAGATGTATCATGTATACAGGAACAAACACAAAAATGACAGCAAAAATATTTTCAAAAAGGAAGGTGAGATAAAGACTTTTTCAGATAAATAAAAGCCAAAGGAATTCACTACCAGCAGACCTGCACTATAAGAAATGCTAAAGTTCTTCAGGCAGAAGGAAATTTGAATTAAGATTTGGATCTACACAAAGAAATGAAGAACATCAGAAATGGCAAATGTGTGAGTAAATATAAATTGCCTCAAATCAGTTTTGAGAAAAAACAAGATTTAAATAGATAACAAAAAAATATATACATGCATAAGTAGAGGGGGAAAAAGCTCATGGCAAAAATAGGGCTCTAAGAGTCTTATAGCAGCTCTTCGTCTCGCATGACCTTGGGTGAACTCTAACTCTTCTTCAGAAAAAGATTTGCAAGGACCTCTTTGCACATGGCAACTTCTCTCAGGTAACTGATCATTTTTCACTTCACTGACCCTAGAAGCCAAGGCTGGCAGAACCGGGCAGGGGGAGGAGGGCGGTCACTCTAGACCAAATCTATCAATGTCTGCCTATCACACTGAACTCACCTTTGTCTGACAGGACCAAGGTACATTTACCACCACAGAAATGGAAAGTCAAGATTGATTCTTCTTTCTCTCCTCCTCCTTCCTCCCCACATATCCAGTCCTTCATTAAGTTCCGGCAATGCTAACTCTTTTTTTAAATTAATTGAGAGAGAGAGAGAGAGAGAGAGAGAGAGAGAGAGAGAAGGAGCACACGAGCAGGGGAAAGGGGAGAAGGAGAGAGAATCTGAGGCAAACTCCACACTGAGCGCAGAGTCTGACCCAGGGCCCAATCCCATGACCTGTGCTGCAATCCCGCAGAGCCGGAAGCCCGATGTGGGGCTCGATCCCGGGTCTCCAGGATCAAGACCTGAGCCGAAAGCAGTCGCTTAACCAACTGAGCCACCCAGGCGCCCCTCAGAGGACTGCTTCTTAACTGATCTTCCTGCTTAGGCTTCTACCCAACCAATTATTCACAATACATACAGATATTTCTAAAATGTGGATTTGATCAATACCTCTCTCCTTCTTAAAATCATCTAATGGTTTCTCATCGCCCTCAGAATAAAGTTCAATATCCTGAACACCACACTCTGCCCTCACTGCTCTACTCACACTGAAGCTTATTCAAAAACGCTATGCTTTTTCTATGGCAGTTACTTCATACCTGCTGCTCTCTCTGACCATGTTAGTCTTCTCTCATTTTTCAACTAATAAATTCTCACTCAGGCTTCGGGGCTCACTCAGTATAAATGTCATTTGCAACCAAAAGCCACTAACTGGGGAGCCTGGGTGGCTCACTTGTTCAGCGTCTGCCTTCAGCTCAGGTCATGATCCCGGGGTCTTGGGACTAAGTCCCACGTTGGGCTCCCTGCTTGGCGGGAAGCCTGCTTCTGTCTCTCCCACTCGCCTGTTTGTGTTCCCTCTTTCACTGTCAAATGAATAGAGAAAATCTTTAAAAAAAAAAAAAAGTCACTAGGTGTGTGGTAATTTGTTGCAGGAGCAAGAGAAAATGAATGCGCATGGATATGGGAGATAAGGGACTAAACACAAAAGAAAAGCAAAGAAATCACCAGGATAAAGGTGAAGGCAGATCCTAGGAGGTCTGCTGTCCAAGATATAAATAGTCCAGATTAGAGAAGACTCAGAGAGAGACATCTTCAAGAAGATCAAATCAACAGAATATTGGGTGGATTCAAACACGCTGAAAGGAGACTTAAACAACTGGGAGTAAATTGGTCCTGGGGCTCCATCCCGAGACAAGGAGATCATGACCTGAGCTGAAGGCAGACACTTAACCATCTGAGCCACTCAGGTGCCCTGTAAGCAGTTTCAGAAAAACACTGTTTTAGAAAAATGGCAAGAAAATGAGTTTCTGTGACAAAGAAGTTCATTAAGGTTTCATTTCCAAATCTAACCTCCGCAATCTCCACAAAGGCAGAGATCAGTCACAATCAGGTTTTATAGTCAAATGATAATTACCCTGACCCGAAAGAAACTGGATATAAAAGTAACAGAAACATTTTATTTCTTACCACCTGCTCCTTCCAGAATGCCCCGGACTACTGCCTGAACACCACTGGGTCTCATCAACCTTTCGGAGAGCAGCTGCCCACATAGACGCCGAAGCCAAGCTGGGGCCCGGCACCTAACTTGTGTCTTCTCACCTGTGCAAGACTGAAAAAGGAAAGAAAAGGCATGAATTCAGTGTCAGTGAAATAGATAGGATATGTACGAATCATTAAAATGTGTAAATATATACTGAGTCATATTAACAATTAACAATACAATAAACAGACTCCGGGGAGTGGCTTTTTTTTTTCCAAAAAGAAACCTCCTTCAGCATCACTTCTAAGAAAGCAGAAATACCATGAAACTTCAAGTGAAATATCAAGTGAAACTTCGAACCCAGAAATGGACAAACACGTAAGACAAACACTTAAGTAGAGATTTTAGAAACACAACGTTAATGTAACCAATCTCTGAATGCAGTCCTTCCGATCAAACCTAGCTTCCATACAAGAGTCCTATGAACATGACTCACCACAAAGAGTACATTCATGAGAGTAAGAGGGCATGCTAGTCCTTGCCTCCATGGTCTCAGCTACTCCGACTCCTTGTGACACAGGAGTTTCAAAAAAGAGATGAATTGGGCGCCTGGGTGGCTCAGTGGGTTAAAGCCTCTGCTTTCGGCTCAGGTCATGATCTCAGAGTCCTGGGATCAAGGCCCGCATCGGGCTCTCTGCTCAGCAGGGAGCCTGCTTCCTCCTCTCTCTCTGCCTGCCTCTCTGCCTACTTGTGATCTCTCTGTCAAATAAATAAAACCTTAAAAAAAAAAAAAAAAAAGAGATGAATTTCTCCAAGCACTCCTTTTTGAGAGCTCTGTGGAGCCACCGTGAACAAAACAGACTTGGGATCTCTTGTTTTTGGTCTAGAATGCAAACTATGTTGCTGTCAATCATGGTATGTAACTATGTGCACATAAATCCTAACTAGGCTGTCCTCTCTCTTTTATTTAAGGAGGACTAATAATTACCGCTTATCGAGAAGGTTACAATTTGCCAGGCATTGTGCTAAATAACTCTCACATAATCTCAAAACAGACTTGCAAGGAGTTACTATCCTATCGTTAAGGAAACTGAGGGATGGAAAGACTTACTAATTCACATAACCGCAAGCTGCGATGTGCTCACCTCCAGAGTATGGGGACCTCCAGAGCCTCTGCTCCTCACCATGCTCTTATAATGCATTGATTTAATCTGGGAAACTGTGGAGGCATCCAGAGAAGGGCAGTGTGAGGCCAGAGGGTCCCAATGGGGGGCTACAGTAATATTCTAGGGATAAGATGAAAATGACTTCATCTAGGAGACACACCTTTGGATACCCAGCTTCTGCTGGTCCTTGCTCTTGACCTACCACTACCTCCTTTGGCCTCTCACTCTTTACTCAGCTAAAGTCATAATTAAACGTAGATACTATAAGCAAGAAGGTAACTCCATCTGAAGCATCAAATTAAAACATTTCAAATAAATTATTATTTTTAAGGAAAAAAAGAACTATCATACACCTAGCAGAATATATGCGATTGTTTTCAAACAAAGGAGATTAAAAATTGTCCTAATGATAGCCCTAATGTTAATGTCTTGACTATATATTCCAAAGAATAAGATGTCTAAATACTTCTGCCCCAAGAATGTATTGTCAAACAGCCAAATTTTAGTATTAAAAAAAAAAGAGTTCCAGTTTCAGAATGAATAAAGTACATTTTCAATAAAATTGTCATATTCTAGTTAAATTTAAAAGTGAACAAAAATTCAAAACAAATAAATAAAATGGCCATATTCTTGGAAAAAGTGGCCATCATTCCATTAACAGAAAAATCCTTAAAAATTATCCTAATGGTCGGGGTGCCTGGCTGGCTGTTGTTAAAGCATTCAACTCTTGATCTTGGGGTCATAGTTTAAAGTCCCACAGTGGGTGTAGAGATAACTTAAAAATAAAATCTTTTGGGGCACCTGGGTGGCTCAGTTGGTTAAGCGACTGCCTTCGGCTCAGGTCATGATCCCGGAGACCCAGGATCGAGTCCCACATTGGGCTCCCTGCTCAGCAGGAGGCCTGCTTCTGCCTCTCTCACTCCCCCCGCTTGTGTTCCCTCTCTGGCTGTGTTTCTCTCTGTCAAATAAATAAATAAAATCTTTAAAAATAAATAAATAAATAAAATGAAATCTTTTTTTTTTTTTGAAGATTTTATTTATTTATTTGACAGAAACACAGCTGGAGAGGGGACACAAGCAGGGGGAGTGAGAGAAGGATAAGCGCGCTTTCCGCCGAGCAGGGAGCCCAATACGGGGCTCGATCCCAGGACCCTGGTGTCATGACCTGTGTCGAAGGTGAACACTTAATGACTGAGTCACCCAGGCGCCCCTAAAAATAAAATCTTAAAAAAAAAAAAAATTATCCCAAGGGACAGTGTAATTTAGTTTTACAAATACCAAAGACTCAACTAGATTATCAAATTTCCCAGGAGAAGACAACACTCTGCACATTATCACTAACGATTCACCCACAAGAGTGCCCAGGCCTGAATACCTGGGGTGGTCCTCCCTGGAGGATAAGTAATTCTCGGACTGCTAATGGTTGATATACTTGATCCAGGATGTCTCTCAGGGCCTCTCTAGATAGCGTTCTTTCTTCTTCTGTTAAAACCTAAAAGAGACGTGTACTTGGCGTTAGCAGGCACTAGAAGGTAATGTTTACAACACCGTCAAAAAGACTGACGAAAGGATAGGAGAGCAGGCTTCTTTCTCTGGACTGCATTCCACATGGAGGAAGTATTAATACTCATACACTCCTGCAGCCCTCTGCATCCTCTCTCTCACTTCTGGGCAGGAGATCTTAGGCACTAACCTTATTGGTGAGTTTGGAATAAACTTACTTACCGGTGAGTGCTGGCATGTACCCCTCTGCTTGTTCCTCTCCTGCGTCTTGGGAGCAAGTGCACTTTCTGCTCTGCTCCTCCTTGCTGTGGCTTTTACAGGGGCATATTCCCTGTCACGGGGGAGCACACGGTGCTGCAGTTTTCCAGCACTCCTTACAAGAGGGGGAGCAGTATGCATGTCTAACTCTAGAATGCGCTGTTAGGAAGCCCAACTATCTCCATCAATAAGCTATATCCCCAATTTGGAACTCAGGACCAAGAGAGACGACACTGAGTCTTTGTCTCACTTACTCAGTTAACCTTTTTTATAAAAAAGGTTTTATTTATTTGTTTGAGAGAGAAAGGGAGAATGAAAGGAAGGAGGGCCAGAGAGAGAAGCAGACTCCCTGCTGAGAAGGAAGCCCAACAAGGGACTCAATCCTGGGACTCCAGGATCATGACCTGAGCCAAAGGCAGTCGCTTAACCAAGTAAGCCACCCAAGTGCCCACTCAGTTAACTTTTAATTCATTCCGAAGTTGGGCAGCAAAGACAGGTGCTATTTGGTCTCCTTGAACCTCAATAGTACTGTTCCCTTGCAGTAGCCCAGTAGAGCAGTCAGGATGGTGCCCATTACCATTTAGCAATATGCAGCGCTCGCACTGCTTAGAGCAGCTCCTGATGCTGGGACTTGCCCGGTTGCAAAACATGTACCCCTTGTGCTTCTCCTTCTGTCCACTTGCTCCTGCCTTCTTACTTGCTCCTTTCTGTGTGCTTCCCTTCTCTCTCTCCTGCTTGCCACTCTGCGGCATTGCTTAGATAACAGTACCAAGACCTGTCACTGCAGACCTCCCCATCTTAGAGAACTGGAGGCAGGAGGCACAGATAGAAATGCCAAGACTCACACCCTGTAGTAAAGACCACAGTGCCCTGCTCCCCATAACATGAAGCCACTGGGGGAGCTCATCATTTCATGTCCCCCCTTGGATGATAGCAGCTTTTAGAAAAATGCTTGTGAACATATGCAGGAGAGAGAACAGAAAAGCAGACAAACAGGAAAGAATTAAGATTCGAGGGTGACACCGAGAGGTGACAGAGAAATGAGGTGGGTGGGCACTATGAATCTGGCTGCAGGGGCTTTGGAATCAGCCCCCATCCAAGACACATTGACCTTCGATACATTTATATCTTAACAGCTTCTTCTGGCCAGGCTCCCGTGCTGACGCTGGCCGTCTTCTCACGAGGCACTCGCGGTCCCCACTGTGTTGTACGTACAAGTCTTGTCTCTTCAATTAACGTCTTCTGCTTCTGTAACCTCCACGGCACCTTTACAATCCAGGTACTCAAACCCTTACTATGTCCGCGAAAAAACGCAGGCCAATACCCCTCACAGCTAATAGTAACATTGAACGCTGACTGAATTATGCGGTGCACCCGGTGCTTTACATACTTAATTTCATTTAATCTTTCCAAGAACTTAATGAAGGACAGGTGAATAGTTTAAAACTAATATTAGTAGTAATTACTTTCTGATAAGCACTACGGGGGACTGGGCCAGGACCTCACACACATTACTCTCAGTCCTCACAATCACCCTCAAGGCAGGTATCTTTATACACATTTTATTAAAAAAGTAGCAGAGGGGGGGGCGCCTGGGTGGCTCAGTTGGTTGAGCGACTGCCTTCGGCTCAGGTCATGATCCTGGAGACCCGGGATCGAGTCCCACATCGGGCTCCCTGCTCAGCGGGAAGACTGCTTCTCCCTCTCTCACTCCCCCTGCTTGTGTTCCCTCTCTGGCTGTGTTTCTGTCAA
>PITA01008286.1:0-36730 GCA_004023965.1 Spilogale gracilis | reverse complement strand
GATACCCTTTGGCATCCAACAGGGATTCTAACTCTTTCCAATAGCCCTTTTCCAAAGAACTAAGAGTTGTGTTTTATAACCACACACACAAGTATACACACATTCAAAAGACACACACACACTCAATGTGTTTACCTCGTCCTCAGAGTTGTGTGGTTTTCTCTTGGTTGGGGAGAATCCCAGCTGGCAGAGACCCGCAGCAATATCTCCAAAATGGCGGCAGAAAATCAAGCTCCCCAGAGACGCGTGACGCGCGACATCTAGGAGGACCCTGCAGCTGGCATACAGTCGCCGGGTCTTATGAGGAGGAGCGTCGAGACACACCACATCCTGGACGACAGCCCCAAACTCAGTTCTGCATCTCAAAGGGACTCCAACTCCAGGCAGGAGATAGGGGCAGACACCCAAGGTGACGACAAACTGCAGGGCGGACTGGACAGTCCTCTGCTGGGAGATGCTCAGCGTATCTGGGCTCAGGGCCGGAGCGGCTTCGGGAGTCCTCAGGCTGGGTCGGCCTGGACTGAAACCAGCTGCGAGGTGGGTCATGGTCTCCTTCAAGCACAACAGCAACAAGAAGACCTGAGAGGTAAAACTCCAGGTGACATCCACAGAGTTCTGCGGCCACTCTGCCTTGTTGGCAATTTCATCCCTTAGCAATTTCAGGGTCTTCCAGTGAGGATCCTTCAGCAATCTGTCCTCCAAAGCAGACAGGTTCGAATTTAAAGTAACCAACAGGACATCGTGTTTTGTGATCTGTAGTGAACCTGAGTCCGATCCTTTCGAAGAAAAAAAAAGGATCACATACATGAAAAACAAACTGTACTTCTCCACGTGTGGAATGCCTTACCCACTCCGGCTCATCCTCCTCTGGGGCCTGGCCCAGATGTCACTGTCCCCGGGAAGCTTCCCCCGGCTGCGCCGCCCAAGCCTAGGCAGAATTCAAGGCCACGTTTTCTGCCTTCCCAAGCTCTCTGGAATGTGGTTAGAATGGTGTGCTAACACATTACACTCCCTCTGGTTTGTTTGTATTCCCCACGTGTTCTGAGGGCAGAGGCCATGTCTAGTCATCTTACTGGCCTTAAACTGTAGCCAGAACGGGAAAATAAAAGGCTGAATATTTACCTCAGAAGATTCATTCAAACTGTTCTAGGTGCCAGGGATAAAGCACTGAACAAAACAAAGTCTCTTCCCTCATGGAACTTCCATTCTGGTGTGGCAGATCACAAAATACTGGCCTAAGGTTCGGAGGGATTCATTTAATCACTTCTTCCCCACAAAATATCCATTTTCAATCTCCCCCCACCCCAACAGCCATTCCTAAAATGGTCTTTTCTGCCCTCTACTGGTGAGGGAGCCTTACATGCTCACAGCGCCCGCTGACAGCTGACAACTCCCTCCTTGAAACACACTCATCTCTTGGCTTCTGAGACACAAGGGCCATGGGCCCTTCTCTACCAGGTCTCTACATTCTCCCGGGCTTGTCCTGAATTCTGCACTCTCTTCCTCGAGGATCTTCTCCAGGCCCATGTCTTTAAAAACCAGTTGTAAGCTACCCACTACAAAATTTGTAGCCCCGGCCCATGCTGACTCTCCAAGTGTCAAGATAAGTAAAAAGAAAATCACATCTAGGTTTATTATAGCCAATTGTTAAAACCAGAGAGAAAGAGAAAAAAGCAGCCAGAAAAATGTGAAGTATTTCATATTATTCATACTTATGAACAATGACTGCTAAAAGCTGGTAGAAAAACATCTTTAAATATACTGACGGAAGGGCACCTGGGTGGCTCAGTTG
Source organism: Spilogale gracilis (assembly GCA_004023965.1). Lineage (NCBI taxonomy): Eukaryota > Metazoa > Chordata > Mammalia > Carnivora > Mephitidae > Spilogale > Spilogale gracilis. The sequence continues at coordinate 34,938 of PITA01008286.1, read as the reverse complement.
GTAAAGCGGCTGCCTTTGGCTCAGATCATGATCCTGAAGTTCCGGGATCGAGTCTCACACTGGGGTTCCTGCCCGGTTCTCCCTCTGACCTCTCCCCTCTCAGGCTGTCTCTCTCCCATGCTCTCTCTCTAATAAATAAATAAATAAAATCTTAAAAAAAAAAAAAAGTACTGACAAAAGAGGGGCACCTGGATGGCTCAGTCAGTTAAGTATCTGACTCTCAATTTCAGCTCAGGTCATGAGCTCAGGGTCATGATCTCAGGGCCGTGAAAAGGAGCCCCATGTAGGGCTCCTCGCTGGGTTATGGAGCCTGTTTAAGGGTCTCTTGAGTGGCTCTGTCAGTTAGATGACAGACTCTTGGTTTTGGCTCAGGTCATGATCTCAGGGTTATGAGAACAAGCCCTGCATCAGGCTCCATGCTCAGGATGAAATCTGCTTGTCCCTCTCCCTATGCCCCTCCCTCAATGTTCATGACACTCTCTCAAAAATAAAAAAAAGGGCACCTGGGTGGCTCAGTGGGTTAAAGCCTCTGCCTTTGGCTCAGGTCATGATCTCAGGGTCCTGGGATCAAGGCCCACATCAGGCTCTCTGCTCAGTGGGGAGCCTGCTTCCTCCTCTCTCTCTGCCTGCCTCTCTACTTACTTGTGATCTCTCTGTCAAATAAATAAATAAAATCTTAAAAAAACAAACAAACAAACAAAAAACCTGACATAAGAAATAAAATGTCGGGGCGCCTGGGTGGCTCAGTTGGTTAAGCGACTGCCTTCGGCTCAGGTCATGATCCTGGAGACCCGGGATCGAGTCCCACATTGGGCTCCCTGCTCAGCGAGAAGCCTGCTTCTCCCTCTCTCACTCCCCCTGCTTGTGTTCCCTCTCTGGCTATGTTTCTCTCTGTCAAATAAATAAAATCTTTAAAAAATAAAAAATAAAAAATAAAATAAAATGTCAACTCAGAATTCTTGACCTAGTAAATATAACCTTTAAAAATGAAAGTAAAATAAAGACATTTCAGATCAGTGAAAACCAAGAGAACTTACTGTCAGCAGGCCTGCACTACAAACAAATGCAAGCTGAAGGAAAATAATACTAGACAGAAACTGGGATCTTCAGGAAGGAATGAACATCAGAAATGGTAAAAAGGTAAATATAAAAGACAAAGTTTTTCTCTTATTTCTTCAAATATATATATGCCTAAGGCAAAATCTATAAAAGAGTATTGGGATTTATAACTTCTATAAATATAATAAACATGAAAATCATAGTAGCATAAAGGTGCTTGGGTAGCTCAATAGATTAAGCATCTGCCTTTAGCTCAGGTCATGATCCTGGGGTTCTAGGATCAAGCCCCATGTCAGGCTTTCTGCTCAGTGGTGAGTCTGCTTCTTGCTTCTCCCTCTCACTTTCCCTCTCCCTCTGTGCTCTCTCTCAAATAAATAAATTAAATCTTAAAAAAAAAATTATAGCATAAAGCCTAAGTGGGAGTATGGGAACCATAAAATGACCCTTATAGTTGCAAGGTTCTTAACTGTTAATGTGAAGTAGTAACAGTATTAATTCTAAGCAGATTGTGAAAAATTAAGGACATGTACTGCGATTCCAGGGCAACTATTAAAAATACAATGCATGGGGCGCCTGAGTGGCTCAATCATTGAGAGTCTGCCTTCAGCTCAGGTCATGATCCCAGGACTCTGCGTCGCGCTCCCTGCTCAGCGGGGAGCCTGTTTCTCTGTCTCACTTCCCCTGCTTGTGTTCCCTCTCTAGCTGTGTTTCTGTCAAATAGATAAATAAAATCTTAAAAAAAAAAAAAATACAATGCATGGGGCACCTGGGTGGCTCAGTCAGTTAAGCATCTACCTTCAGTTCGGGTCAGGATCCCGGGGTCCTGGGATCAAGCCCCAAGTTAGGCTCCTTGCTTGGCAGGGAGCCTGCTTCTCTCTCTCCCTCTACCTGCTACTCCACCTGCTTGTGCTCTCACTTGCTCTGTGTAAATAAATAAAGAATAAAAATTCTTTAAAAAAAAATACAATCCAAATGGAGGGTTATGGTTAGAAAACCGTGATAAAATGTTGACAATGTAAATGAATATAAGAAGTACCACACTTCAAAACTAAAGTTAAAACACCTTTTCTAAAAAAAACAAAAAAACACCTTATCTAAGAAACAAATTAGGAAGGATTAAAATGGAATGATAACTAAAAGAGTGCTCAGCAAAACATTACCTATGATAGCATCAAATGAGAAGTATATATTCAGTAACAGGAGACTGGATGGGGAAATAACCCTCCATCTGTACCTCACACACTATATGTAAGTGTAGTGTTTGTTTTATTATTTATCGTCTCTTTGCCAACTAGAATAAAAGCTGCTTGCGGACAAGAATGTTGCTCTGTTTCGTTCATGTTGCATTCTCCTTGCCCGGACCAAGGCCTGTCAAATAAAGTAGTATTGTTCAAAACAGACAGTAGTTGAATGAATGAATAATGGAATATTTGTAGCCAGTATCTCAAGGGGCACCCGGCTGGCTCAGTCCAGACAGCATCTGACTCTTGATCTTGGGGTCATGAGTTTGAACCCCACATGGGGCACAGAGATCACTATAAAAAAAAATTTCACTGCGTATTATTTAATGACATCCTCATTCAATATATTCTAAATAAACATATTCTAAAGTAAACAGAGGGGTGGGACGCCTGAGTGGCTCAGTGGGTTAAGCATCTGCCTTCAGGTCAGGTCATGATCCCTGTTCCTGAGATCGAGACCCTTGTAGAGTGGGAACCTGCTGCTCCCCATGCTTGTGCTCTGTCTCTCACACAAATAAACAAATAAAAGCATTCATAAATACATATATGAAGTGAAGAGATGGTGCCTGGGTGGCTCATTCAATTAAGTGTCTGCCTCCAGTTCAGGTCATGATCCCAGGGTCCTGGGATCAAGCCTCACCGAAGGCACTGCTTCTCCCTCTTCCTCTGCCTGCTGCTCCCCTTGCTTGTACTCTCTATCAAATAAATAATTAAATAAAATTAAAAAAAAATAAAGTGAACAGAATATGAAATAGTATATGAGCAAAAGATATGAACAGTTTACAGAAAAAGAAATGCAAATGACTTCTAAACATAAAAATATGATCAACCTTGCTCATAACGAAAAAGTAAATTAAAACTATACTGAAATAGCACTTCCCATTTATCAACTGGCTAAAATCCAAAAGTTTTATAACACATTATGTGGCAAGGTTTTGGGAAATCACGCACTGTCATGCATTGCTGGAAGAGACGAAAATGGTAACATTCCTGAAGAGAGCAATTTGGCAATATCTAGCAAAATTATATACGTATTTAAAGTTTGGCCCAGCAATCCTGCTTTTTAGGAATCTATCCTTTAGATAAATACACAGGCAAAAATGCAAAATGACATATACACAAGGCAAGTCATCGTAGTGCCTCTTGTATTAACAGAAGACCTGAGACAACCCACATGTCCATTAAAAGAGGACTGAATAAACAATAGTATACTTGTAAATGTATAAGTATACATGCTTATGTATGACTTTACATGCATGCTTGGAAAGGAGGAAAACTGCTGTGAACCACAACATGGTAATCTCTAAGACATATTAAACAATAAAAGTAATGTATAAAAGAATGTTTATCATATGCCACCTTTTGTCTAAGAAAGGAAACAAATATAAAATACAGTATTTGTTTTTATTGTCCAAAAGGCGGTGAAAGAACAAATTAAAAAGTAAAATGAGTTATCTACAAAGAGAAGAGAACAGTGGGGAGGATCTAGGAACAAATTCATCCAGTTTTAGAGTTTCTCTTTTAGAACCCTATACGTGTTTTTCAGAATAAAAAAAAATTAAATAAAAAATTTTTTCAAAATAATAACTAAAAATCAGAAACATACAAATGGATCTAATAACTCCGTGCTTTATGTCCAAGATTGTCAAAGTACAATCTGCAGACCAAATCTGGTACACCACTTTTTACATGAAGTTTTACTGGAACGTAGTCATGTCATTTATATATTATCTATGGCTGCTTTCAAGCCACAACAACAGAACTGAGTAACTGTAACAGACTACACGGGTCACAAAGCCCAAAATGTTTCCTATCTGCTCCTTTACAGAAAAAGCACGCAAACTCCTGCTCTATACCCAAGTTAACAGCATAAATGCAGAGAATTACTTTAAGTGACTTGAAATACAGAATATTAGGGGCACCTAGGTGGCTCAGTTGATAGAATGTGTGGACTCTTAATCTCCGGGTTATGAGTTCAGGCCCCACACTGGGTAGAAAGATTACTTAAAAATAAAACTTTTTTTTTTTTTTAAAAAAAAGGGCATCTGGGAGGCTCAGTCATTGACTGTCTACCTTCACCTCAGCTCCTGGGACCAAGCCCCACATCGAGTCCCTGCTCAGCAGGAGGCCTGCTTCTCCCTCTCCCACATCCTCCTGTTTATATTCTCTCTCTCGCTGTCTTTCTCTGTCAAATAAATAAATAAAATCTTGGACGGGGGAAGAACTTTATGTATCCTGAGGGCAACCAACAAAAATCCCCTAAAATAAGTAGGTTTGTAGGGGCACCTGGGTGGCTCAGCTGGTTAGACATCTGCTTTCAGCTCAGGTCATGATCCCAGGATACTGGGATCGGGTCCTGCATCAGGCTCCCTGCTCGGTGGAGAGTCTGCTTTTCCCTCTGCTGCTCCCATACTTCCTCCCTCTCTCTCTCTCTCTCTCTCTCTCTCTCTCTCTGTCAAATAAATAAATCGTTTAAAAAAAAAGTGGGTTTGTAATGTAGGATTTGTTATTTTAAAATATTATATGCAGGGGCACCTGGGTGGCTCAGTTGGTTAAGCGACTGCCTTCGGCTCAGGTCATGATCCTGGAGACCGGGGATCGAGCCCCACATCGGGCTGCCTGCTCGGCAGGAAGCCTGCTTCTCCCTCTCTCACTCCCCCTGCTTGTGTTCCCCCTCTGGCTGTGTTTCTCTCTGTGAAAATAAATAAAATCTTTAAAAAAAAATATATGCATGTGTGTGAACATGTTAAGCATGTCCTTATATACATATGTATATGTATGAAATAAGGAAACTACATTAATTTCACCAGAACCGGTATTTTCAGGGGCGCCTGGGTGGCTCAGTCGTTAAGAGACTGTCTTCGGCTTGGGTCATGATCCTGGAGTCCCGGGATGGAGCCCCGCATCGGGCTCCCTGCTTGGCGGGAAAGCTGCTTCTCCCTCTCTCACTCCCCGTGTTTGTGTTCCCTCTCTAGCTGTGTGTTTCTCTCTGTCCAATAAATAAATAAAATCTTAAAAAAAAAATAACCAGTATTTTCAGATAAAAGAAATACAAATATAAAAATATAAAATATAGAATGGCTAGGTGGACAAATATGGGATAAAAGAAGACTCTAGATCAGGGGTACCTGGATGGCTCAGTCGTTAGGCGTCTGACTGAGCCCTACGTGGGGCTCTCTGCTCAGTGGGGAAGCCTGCTTCTCCCTCTCCCTCTGCCCCTGCCTATGTTCCTTCTCTCACTGTAACTCTCTCTGTCAAATAAATAAAATCTTAAAAAAAAAAAAAAGAAAGAAAGAATCTAGGTAATGGTTATAAGGGTTTTCACTGTAAAATTCTGTCCATTTTTCTACAAGTTTGAAAATTTTCATAATGAAATGTTAGGAAAAATTTAAATGCCATCATATTCCATTTTAATTGGGATATCAGTAAGAACTATGGCTTATGTTTTGTTTTCTGAAAAAAACACATATTTCTTAGCTCTAATAATTGAAAATGTCCATAAGTAATGACACCAGGGACAATGAATATGTCTAGTATCCATACTGTACTCTCTAATACCATTTCTCCTTAGGGGCGCCTGGGTGGCTCAGTACATTGAGTGTCTGACTCTTGAATTCATCTCAGGGTTGTAGGATCAAGCCCTGCGTTGGCTTTTCGCTGAGTGTGGGGACGGCTTGAGAATCTCTCTGCCTCTTTGCCCTCCCATCCCTGCCCACTCATGCTCTCTTTCTCAAATAAATAAATAAATAAATAAATAAATAAATAAATAAATGTCACTTATCCTTAAAGACCGCTGTTTTCAAGAACAGGGCAAGGTGGGGCGCCTCAGTGGCTCAGTTGGTTAAGCAACTGCCTTCGGCTCAGGTCATGATCCCGGAGACCCGGGATCGAGTCCCACATCGGGCTCCCTGCTCGGCGGGAAGCCTGCTTCTCCTTCTCTCACTCCCCCTGCTTGTGTTCCCTCTCTGGCTGTGTTTCTCTCTGTCAAATAAATTTAAAAAATCTTAAAAAAAAAAATTCCTAAGGAAAAAAAAAAAAAGAATGGGGCAAGATGAGCACCTGGGTGGCTGGGTGGCTCAGTTGGTTAAGCGACTGCCTTCAGCTCAGGTCATGATCCCAGAGACCTGGGATCGAGCCCCACATCGGGCTCCCTGCTTGGCGGGAAGCCTGCTTCTCCCTCTCTCACTCCCCCTGCTTGTGTTCCCTCTCTCGCTGTATTTCTCCCTGTCAAATAAATAAAATCTTTAAAAAAAAAAAAAAAAGAATAATGAGAATCAGAAGAATAAGAATTTTCAGTACTTCTCTAAGACCATTCAGGGCAAGAGTTCTGATTCAGATGCATGAGTATCTGGTTCCTTTAGCTACCATGTACCTAAAAAGCAAAGAAGTGCTCTTCTGACTTGTCGCTACTAACCATTAGGATCACTAAACAGCCTCTAAGTGACTTCCTGGGACTCTGTCAGATCTTTGAACCCAAACATGGGACACAAAGAAAATGATTTAAAACAAAAGCTATTAGCTGTTTCTCAAGAGCCCCTTCATAAAGCAGTCTTCTCTGCCCTCTACTGGTGATAAATAATAAATCTACTTGAAAACAAAGACATCCCCAAAGTCGGGTTTTCTTTTTTTTTTTTTTTTTTTTTTTTTTTTCCAAAGTCGGGTTTTCAAAATGGGGAATAGGGGCTCAAGGTTGGAGGGGTTAAAGATCCTCAGGAAGTCTTCAAGTTCAAAACTATTTTCATATTAATACTCAGCTATTATTTGCCTTTTATGGCCTCATTCTCTCATGAGCGTACCAACTACGAAAAGTTCATTCAGTTCAGATTCCATGTCCCAACTAACCTTTAAGAAATGATCTCTTGTTCAGTTTCAGTACAGTATGAAAAAATATACACAATTATCTGAAAAGGCAACTGAGTTCTCCCTTTTCCAACTTCATATCTATGTGATTCTAGGTTTTCTTCATCTATTTCAATCAAAACAACCCATCATGACAGACTAAACAGAGAAGCAAAGATGAAAATCCAACTGTCTTCTAATGAGCCAGATGCTAAAGAGATTTGTAAAAATCAAAACAATGTCACTTCCTGGTAAGTTAGTTCTTCATCACTACACTACTTAATACAGCCTCAAAATGCTACCCTATGTACCACCGACAACCATCCCTACCACACTTCGGGAAATGCTGCCCTTATGCACAGTATTATTTATTCCTTCCAATCACCAATTTGTGTGACATTTGCGAACAGACTCCACAGTTTGTGTGGGACTTTTTATAATGTTCAAAGTGCAAAGCAATATGGCATGCAAAATTAAGTGTGGCACAGCTTCATTATTTATAAACTGATGAAAATTTCTAGCCAGCCCATTCCCAACAATGTTATTCAAATTTAAGGACAGAGTTCAGTGAATCTATATCTAGTACTGAAATTTATAGTTAGAAAAATTTATAGTATAGAAAAAAATCTGTATCTAGTATTGAAATTTATAGCTGAGATGGTCTCCATTTCTTACAAGTAAAACTTCACTAAAATTGACAAACCCCTGGAGCACCTGGGTGGTTCAGTCGGTTATGCATCAGACTCTTGATTTCAGCTCAGGTCATGATCTCAGGGTCGTGGAATTGAGCACCGCGTCCAGCTCTGGGCAGAGCGTACTTGAGATTCTCTCTCTCCTCCCTCTGCCTCTCCCCACCCACGGAAATAATAAATATTTTTTTAAAAAACTGACAAATCCGGAGCACCTGGGTGGCTCAGTTGGTTAAGCGACTGCCTTCAGCTCAGGTCATGATCCTAGAGACCCGGGATCGAGTCCCACATCGGGATCCCTGCTCGGCAGGAAGCCTGCTTCTCCCTCTCTCACTCCCCCTGCTTATGTTCCCTCTCTGGCTGTGTTTCTCTCTGTCAAATAAATAAAATCTTCTAAAAAAAAACAACAACTGACAAATCCCTTTCAAATTCTGCTTAACACATTTCCTAACAAAAGAGGTGGAGATACTATTATTTGCCCCATAGAAATGGAAGGCAAAGGAAAAGGCTTAACACAGACTATTTCATGGCTCAAAAATGAAAGACCATTGGCATCTTCCTTCCTTTCTATGTAATTCCCATCAAGACTTTGTTCCTCTTCCTCTTGAACACCTCGATAGCTCCCCTCCTGATGACCCTTCCTCTATCCCGCTGCTATCCGCACCACCCTTTCACCACGAGGCTTATCCCACCATGTTGAATCTTTCTTGCTCTATATGCATAGTACCATCTCCCAAACAGACAAGATAGTTGGGAGCATAAACGTTTCTGTAATTTTGTCTCTCCAGGAGCAGTAAGGTCAGATTACACAGATGACTCGCAATGAATATTACCTCCAAGGGAGTCTATTTAAAGTCAAATCAAAAAGAGTTTAATCCAGCTGGATGTAATTTTAACCTGTACTTTCAACCTGACTCCTCAATACCCTCAGTCCATCAGGGACATCTGAATACTCATGATGCACCAATGTTTTTTCATTCCCTCAGCAGCTGATACGAAAAAACAAACAGCAGGGGGCACCTGGGTGGCTCAGTTGGTTTGGCTCAAGTCATGATCCCGGAGACCAGGGATCAAGCCCCACATCGGGCTCCCTGCTCGGCAGGAAGCCTGCTTCTCCCTCTCTCACTCCCCCTGCTTGTGTTCCTTCTCTCGCTGAGTTTCTCTCTGTCAAGTAAATAAATAAAACCTTCAAAAAAAAAAAAAAAGAAAAAACCAGCAGGCAGAGGCACGCAATATATAACAGACTGTATGTGCACCATCCTACCATTTTACCAGAGTACTCTTTTTCAAATAGGAATGCTTGAATTCTTATACATGAAATGAGTGCATGGACGCATGTAACTCCACCAGAGTCTTCGAGATTTACAGAGGGTCTTTTATAAATGCACTCTGCATGTGTGTGCTGTGTGACAAATGATTACTTCCCAATTTTTTGCTCATTTAACCTCGTTCTCAGTTATTTCTAGATTGAGTTGCTATGACCTCTCAATTAGCAAAAACTTTATTTTGCAGTTTACTTCTTCATTGGGGCAAAGTAGTACAGTCACCATACTATAGGGGAAGACACTTGAGTTCAAATCCTGGCACTATGAAAAAACAAAACTATCCAAAACATATAAAGAACTTATACAACTCAACACCCCCAAAACAAATAATCCAATTTAAAAATGGGCAGACTACATGAACAAACACTTCTCCAAAAAAGACATCCAGGGGCTCCTGGCTGGCTCAGTGGGAAGAGCAAGTGTTGAATCACTCCTGATCTCGGGGATGTAACTTGGAGTCCCATGTTCAGTGCAGAAATCACTAAAAAAATTAAATATACTTAAAAAAAAAAGATATCCAGGGCACCTGGGTGGCTCAGTGGGTTAAAGCCTCTGCCTTCAGCTCAGGTCATGATCCCAGAGTCCTGGGATCGAGGCCCGCATCGGGCTCTCTGCTTGGCGGGGAGCCTGCTTCCTCCTCTCTCTCTGCCTGCCTCTCTGCCTACTTGTGATCTCTCTCTCTGTGAAATAAATAAATAAAATATTAAAAAAAAAAAAGATATCCAGATATCCAGATAACCGACACATGAAAAGACAATCAACATCACTCACCATCAGAAAAATGCAAATCAAAACTACCATGAGTTATCACTTCACACCTGTCACAATGGCGAAAATTGAAAACACAAGAACAAGTGTTGGTGAGGATGCAGAGAGAAAGGAACCTTCTTGCACTGTTGGTGGGGATGCAAACTGGTACAGCCACTGTACAGCTAAACAGTGTCAAGGCTTAATCAACACATTAAAAACAGAACTATCCTATAATCCAATAATCACACTACTGGGTACCCAAAGAATACAAAAACAATAATTCAAAAGGATATATGAATCCCTAGGTCTATTGCAGCATTATTCAGAGCAGCCCAATTATGGGAGTAGCCCAAGTGTTAGCTATCAATAGATGAATGGGTAAAGATGTGTGTGTGTGCGTGTGAATATTATTCAATATGGAGGGTGCCAGAGAATATAATGCTAAACAAAATGAGTCAGGGAAAGACAAATACCATAGGATTTCACTCATATGTGGAATTTAAGGAAGAAACTAAAAAAAAAAAACAAAAACAAAAACACAAGCAAAGTAGAGAGAGACAAACCAAGAAACAGACTCTTAGCTATAAAGGACAAACTGATGGTTACCAGAGGGGAGGTGGGTGGAGGGATGGGTGATACAGGTGATGGGGATTAAGCAGTGTACTTGTGATGGTCCCCAGGTGTTGTATGGAACTGTTGAATATTGTACACCTGAAACTAATGTAACACTCTATATTAACTATACTAGAACTTAAAAAAAATAAATTAATTAAAAAGCATTCTGGCTATGGCTGTCTGTAAGGCTGAGTCGCAGGCTCTGGCACCTGAGCGGCTCAGTCAGTTGGGCATCTGCCTCCAGCTGGAGTGGTGTTCCCAGAGTCCTGGGATCAAGGCCCCAGTTAGGCCCCCTGCTCAGCAGGGAGCATGCTTCTCCCTCTATTCTCTCTCCACGCACACACACTCTCTAATAAATAAAATCTTTAAAAGAAAAATCCTGACTCTACCACTTACTAGACTGACATTGTACAAACTTCCAATGTACCTGAGCCTGGGTTCAGTGTCTGTAAAGTGAAATGGGACTGCCGTGAGGACTAAATAATATACATGTCAACAACATACTACTGGGTATGATACTTAGCAGGCACTCAATTACTATTTTTAGTGACTTCTTTTCACTTCTCCCAGGTATGGTACAACGTTTGTGGGAGTTCGTGCATGGGTGGGGAGGGTATTGCAAAATCTGAGACTTGGAATATCATCACATGGCCCTTCATGTACCTTACTCTGCTCACCCTAGAAACCCTTTCCTGCACACACACACACAGTCCCATTGTCCTTTCTCAAAGCTTCAGATAACATCAGACGCTCCCTACTGAATAATTTGCCTTTGATCTGAGAGTGGAGTTCGGCAGACCTCAGTTCTGGGTCCGTGTTCTGCCCCTAATTCGACCACATGATCTGGGGCGGGTTACTTAATATCTTCAGTGAGTTTTAAGCGTCCTCAGGTGTAAAAGGGCAGTGCCAGGCTCAATCACTGCCAAGGTCCCTTCAGATTCTAACCCAGGAAGATCTTGTCAACTCACCGCAAAGATTAAAGTGACTGTAATTCCCTCCTACAGACTGTATATCCCTAAATACTCTCCCCAAACCCAGCTCAAACTCCACTGAATCCTTTTTTTGTACACCTCGGCATTCTGTACAAATCTCCTGCGTCCACATTAAACCCTGCGCATTCAAGAGGCTGAACCTCCCTTTCCGCGTCACAGCAGTCTAGCCTTTTGGAACTCTAGCCGCAGTCCCTACCCGAGGCTGACAGTAAGGACTGAATGGAACCATGTACCCAGGGCGCTTAACAGTGAGTGCCTGGCACAAGCTAAGCGCTCAAGAGATGTCAGTTACCATCAGAATTCAGCGGATCCCATCCCCTTTTTGAGCTTCGGCTTCCTCAAATAAAATGAGGCTGGCCGGACAATGCCCAAAGTCCCTAGGAACGGAGCGGGACGGCATCAGAGCTGGGGGTCCCAGGGAGGGCCTGACCGGCGCACACTACGGATGGCAGGGCAGCCCGGAAAGACTGGAAGCCCTGAGAGTGCAGCCCGGCGCCGAGATCCGTCCTCTCACCTCCCGGGCTCAGCAGCAGCTTCAACGCCTGCAGAATGCTCTCCAAATCGCACATTCCCAGAGCCTGACCACCTTGCGCTTGTCCGCGGGCCGCCATAACTGGAGTGGAACGCGCCACTGGCGACCTGCTCAAGCGCCTGGGCGGACCGCAATCACTGCCATATTGAATGTGGCGGAAGGCTGGGGGCGGAGCACTTTGCGAGAGGTGGGGCCTAGGGGCGGGATCGATGCCGTAGGATGGGCCTTTTACAAACTTTCTCAGGCCCCTTTTTACCACCCGGGGAGTGGCGGAACAGCTAACGCAACCTGCCTACACGCACAATTTCAGAAATTCAATATAATTAACCACTAAATAAAGAAGAAAGAACAGAGAGGTACAGTAGTTGATCATGAAATAATACCTATCAGTATGAAAATAATTGGGTATCCAAGCACCGAAAGACATAGTGAAGTAAACAGATACTGTGCCTATTATAATGAACTTTGGATACATAAAACAATATTCAACTGAATATTGTTGAATATCTTTATGAATGATATTTTTTTAAAAATACCGTGGGGTGCCTAGCTGGCTTAGTTTGTAGAGCATATGACTCATATGACTCTTAATTTCAGGGTCCTGAGTTGAAGCTCCACTTTTTTATTTTTTAAAGATTTTATTTATTTGACAGAAACACAGGTAGAGAGGGAACACAAGCAGGGGAAGTAAGAGAAGCAGGCCTCCAGCGGAGCAGGGAGCCTGATGCCGGGCTTGATTCCGGGACTCCGGGATCGTGACCTGAGCCGAAGGCAGATGCTTAAGGACTGGGCCACCCAGGTGCCCCTGGAGTGTACTTAAAAAAAAATAAGTGCTAAACACAAATGCATCCATTTTGAATAGCTACAAATATTGCTCTTGGTGAGGGCACCTGGGTTGCATCTGGGTCATTAAACATCTGCCTTCTGCTCTGGTCATGATCTCAGGGTGCTGGGATGGGGAGCCCAATGTGGGGCTCCCCACTCGGAGGGAGGCCTACTTCTCCCTCTCCCACTCCCCTTGCTTGTGTTCTCTCTCACTGTGTCTCTCTCTGTCAAATAAATAAAATCTTTAAAAAAAATGCTATTGGTGATACGATATTTGAAATGGATAAATTACAGTTCCCAATAAAATTTAAATCTTTGCTCTACATTCTTGGAAAATTCTGTGTATATTAAATCATGCCCCCTACCCCCACCCACATAGTGTTAATATGTAAAACAGCATTCATTTGAGAGTCAGACCATCAGAGACAGGTTTTCACCTATGTGATTTCCTGGTGGGACTTTTTTTGTTTTTTGTTTTTAAAAAATGTATTTATTTATTTGACAGAGAGAAACACAGCTAGAGAGGGAATATAGGCACAGGGAGTGAGAGAGGGAGAAGCAGGCTTCTGGATGAGCAGCGAGCCTAAGGCAGACACTTAACAACTGAGCCACCCAGGCACCCCACATTTTTTTTGTTCTTAAGATGTATTCATTTTAGAGAGGAGGGGCAGGGGGAGAGGGAGAGGAAAAGAACCACAAGCAGAACCCTGCCGCAGATTGCAGCCCCGCACGGGGCCAACCCTACAACACTGAGATCACTACATGGGACTCAAAACTACCACCCAGTGATCCGGACCAGAGCCAGATGCTCTTCCTGACTTGGCCACATCGGAGCCCCTCCTTGTGGGACATTCTAACCTCATACAGTCTCAAAGTCATGCTACAAATCTAGCAGAGTACTTCTGAGGGCAAGACCGTTAGTGCGCCTGCCTCTTCCTTCACTAAAAGTCACTAATCTCTCCTATCATTCTCAACCACCCCCCCAACCCACTTTCTGGAAGTGCTCCGAGATTGGCTGTCCTGTTTCTCCTTGAGATCCTCTGAGCTAGCTGGAGTTCACTACTGGTGACTGCCCTTCAGCATTTAGCTGCTGGAAGTCTTAGGAATTATGATATGCTCCACTGCCAGCCCCTACCACTGGAGAGGGAAGCTGGTTGTTTAAACTCCTTTCTCAGACCCCTCCTGGTTCCTCCCAGGACTTCCAGCTCCAAGCCAAAGCCATCAACCATCTCTCCTCTCTAAAGTGAGTAGATGGGGCGCCTGGGTGGCTCAGTTGGTTAAGTGACTGCTTTCGGCTCAGGTCATGATCCTGGAGACCCAGGATCGAGCCCCACATCGGGCTTCCTGCTCAGCGGGAAGCCTGTTTACCCCTCTCTCAGTCCCTCCGCTTGTGTTCCCTCTCTAGCTGTGTTTCTCTCTGTCAAATAAATAAATAAAATCTTAAAAAAAATAAAAATAAAGTGAGTAGATAACAGAACCTTTTTTACAAAGCTATTCTAGGGAGTTAAAGTGACACTGTTCTCAAGTATTTAGCAACCTCTACCACAGAGGGGAAGCTTTAAAAATTGTACCTGTATCTTACTCTCCATCTCTTCCTCAAATAAAATCCTGCCAAAGTATCTTTAAATTGGAAAAACATTTTTGAAGGGGAATAAATGACCTATGAAATTAGCACATCAGTCTTTTCATTGTGTTGGACATCCCACCCCAGACTTTGTTAGACAATTTTTCTTCAGTTATGTGTGTAATCAAGTTCATTTGGGGGAATAAAAAATGTAAGGTCTCCCCATAAGGGCCACTAAAAAAAAACCCCAAAAGCCCCAAAACAAAAACAAAAACCTTATGGTTATTTCAAGATACTAAACATTTAGCGAAGTGGGTGTAAAGCATTGTGTGGGAATGATTTACCCCTAAGATTTGTGGGCACTGGCGTAGAAATACAAGTAGAGGCCTTCGTACCATATGCCTAAGTATTTCAAAGTATAAATCAAACTAATAGACTGAAATAAAATATCTCCTATTCTCCTATTTTGTTTCTGGGTTTTTGTTTTTTTGTTTTTTGGGTTTTTTGGTGGGCAAAGCAACGTTTATTAAACGATAAATAATGAAGTTTTAGAATATAAGTGATGTTTCAGTGGGGTGGAGTGTGGAGCTGATGACAAAGAAAGAATTCTTGAGACATCTCTGGTGCAAAATGGTGCTTTATTAAAGCACAGGGACAGGTCCCATGAGCAGAAAGAGCTGCAGCAAAGGGGTTACGACAGGGTGGCCGATTATATACTATGGGGTTGGGGGAGGTAAGGAAAAGGGAGGTTTTAAAAGAACTTTCAAATGTTAAAGAGGACCTACACTATACCAGAAGACTTGCCACTGTCCGGTGAAGGTGCTTTTCCTTTTAGTAAGGCATGATCAGTAAAATAGGAGCGTCATGGAGGAATGTCACACTCCTGCTATCACAGGTCCTTATCAATGACCTTTAAGTTTAGAAGAAATTTAACTCTATTTACATTTCCTTCTGCCTCATCCTCCGTCAATTTTATAGAGGGGAAGATGATGTTAGGGCTTCAGGAACTGAGTTATGGGTCTTTGGAAGTTAGGCTATTGATAAGAAAGCCTCTTCCTTGTAAATCACTAGGACATTTGTAAACTGAGGGAGACTCGGGTCATCAGGATTGTGATCTCTACAAGTTAACTATTTGTTTTTCCTTTAGGGCAGCCAGGAATATCCCATGGACCGGGTGGTTTGTGGGGTGTCAGCTTCTGCTTTGTCCTCAACTTGCCTTCTGTTCCCTCATCAATAACACAAAGTTCCCAAAGAGGGAGGGGACCTGACAGGGTTGCCCTATTCTCCTTTGAAAGATGTACCATGAGGCTTGGGCACCTGGGTGGCTCAGTGGGTTAAAGCCTGTGCCTTCCGCTCAGGTCATGATCTCAGCATCCTGGAATCAGGGCTCTCTACTCAGCAGGGAGCCTGCTTCCTCCTCTCTCTCTGCCTGCCTCTCTGCCTACTTGTGATCTCTCTCTCAAATAAATAAAATCAAGAAAGAAAGAGAGAGAGAGAGAGAGAGAGAGAGAAAGATGGTTGTACCAGGCTTGAATTGAGACTTGTCAGACTTGGCCTCCAAGTTCCATATTGGATGTGGCAGTATGGGGGGAGCCATCCCCCCACCTTTGGCCTGACCCTTTTTTCTTCTCGCTAGTGTCTCCATCGTGCATTCACACAAGTGGACACCATAGCCTGAATGTGCACACACCCCTAAGAAACTACCACTAAGCCTCCCAGGGTCAGGGGTACACACACAGGCAGTATAGGTCACCTCCCAGAGGGCAGACTAAGTGAAGAGGCTCTCACAGCAACAGAAGCAGGCGAGAGCAGCGAATTCCAGGGTCCCAGAAGTTGGAGTGAGGTCTGGGAGGAAGGTGAGGATTTGGGGTGGGCCATTACCCTAGGACTGGCATATTCCTGGATATCCCCATAAAGATACTCATCATGGAGGAGATCGGGTGGGGCCTATAAAGTGTGGGACCCAGGGCACAGAACCTGCTAGCCAAGCGTAAAGGCGGTACTGGTATGGGATTTACAAAAGATTAGATAAGGGCCCCAGAGCTGAGAATCCTTTATCCCAAAGCATTATGGCACCAAATTTTGTCATTTGGGCACTACAGACTCAGATATCCCAAAATAACACACCTAATTTCAAAAGCAGTGTCATAGGGGCACCTGGGTGGCTCAGTCATTAAGCATCTGCCTCTGGCTCAGGTCATGACCCTGAAGTCCTGGGATCAAGCCCTATATCGGGCTTCCTGTTCAGTGGGGAGCTTGCTTCTCCCTCTCTCACTCCCCCTGCTTATGTTCCCTCTCTCCCTGTGTTTCTGTCAAATAAATAAATAAAATCTTCTTTAAAAAAAAAGCAGTGTCATAAAGATCCTATAAAATTTTTCCATCAAAAAAATGTATCCCACATAGAACACTGGATGCACCTTAATACATACGATAGGATGTTGGAGGCGTGCCTAGAGCCTGTAAGTTTATAATAGGCTCTGCATCTGAAAAAAGGGAAGCGTTCTCAAGCTTCTCCTGCCCTAAAAAAAAATCATTAAAATTGGCTTTTAATTACCCTTCCTTAGAACCTCGTCTTTACACTTGGAAGATTTTAGTTTATAAAACTGGATTCTGGTATTCCCTTCCTTGGCTTGCTCTGGGCAGCTTTGTTAAAGCATTTACGTACAGTGGGAGGCTCCCGAGAAATATGCTGTTCAATATCCATCACAACCAATATGCACGAGAGCTGTATGAAAGAGGCTGCTGCTTCTCGGCAACGAACCACACGGGGCTGTTGGAGACACACACAGGTCTGTACTCACGGGAAGCGGATTCCACTGACGTGAAGTCGACCAATGAGGAGCCCATTACTTAAGGGACAGCAGTTAAACATCTTACCCAAGCTGACTGGGGCGGCCTCAACCCAGAGAACCAACCAGGCTAAGGGCACCCAACCGTGACTAGTAGCCGTTTTATAGAAACATAATTCCCAGTAAAGACCCCAGCAAATGAAAAGTTTGTCTGGGTACTTATCTTCGAAAGCCACGGAAGAACTGGAGTGGCTGCATCCCATTTTCCCTGACTCCTAAACTCTTATCCTACTTGTCAAAATCTTACTCTCTGGGATCATTCTCACCACAAAGAAGGGGTCACTGAAGCTCATTAATTTTTCACTTTTATTTTTAGGGCATTTAAAAAATATATAGGATTCTAAGTACTCTCTGCAACCAACATAGGGCTTGAACTTACAACCCTAAGATCAAAATTCTCATGCTCTACAGACTGAGCCAGACAGGCACCACGATTTCCATCTATTTTAAAGGAAAGATTTTTTTCTTTGTATTACCTCTCTTTAGTGTCAATCAGACATTATTGGAGAGGAAGAGTTTTTCTCTCTCATCTTAGCTTCTGAACAAGGAGACCTGTGAATTAAACTGACAAAAGATAGATTAGTGAGAGAAAAGACAGATTTTTATTCACATCCAAAGGAGCTCAAAGAAAAATGTGACCCAAAGAGGTGGTTAGAATTTGGGGCTTATAATCCATCTTAATAGACAAAGGGTCTATATTGGGCAGAAAAAAAAAACGATTTTGAAAAAAGATAAATGAGATGGGCAATAAGATTTTTGTGACAATGTCTGTGATGTTTAGGTGATTGTGTTTGAAAGTACACACACAATGGGCACCTGGGTGGCTCAGTGGGTTAAAGCCTCTGCCTTCAGCTCAGGTCATGATCTCAGGGTCTTGGGATCGAGGCCCGCATCAGGCTCTCTGCTGAGCAGGGAGCCTGCTTCCTCCTCTCTCTCCCTGCCTCTCTGCCTACTTGTGATCTCTCTCTGTCAAATAAATAACTAAAATCTAAAAAAAGAAAAATAAAAAAAAAATCTTAAAAAAAAAAGTACACACACAAGCCAGCGGGCAGAGGCAAAGGGAGAGAGAGCACCTCAAGCAAACTCCGTGCTGAGTGGGGAGCCCAACACAGGGCTCCATCTCATGACCCCGAGACTGTGACTTGAGCCAAAATCGAGTCAGACCCTCAGCCCACTGAGCCCCCCAGGTGCCGCTGCTGCGGTGAGTTCTTACCCTGGGGCGCCGATTTCCAGTCTCTGGTAATAAGAGTCAAACCTCCCTGCTTAGGAAACTCCCTGGGAGGGGATTTGCGACTGCTGGATTTGTTCAGGAGACTCTGCATTTAGGCAGATAAGGGGAGTCCAGGGAAAACCCTCCTCACAGCGCTATATTCTGGATTCTTTTGTTCTTATTTCAACTGCCAGCGGCTTTTTACTGGCTCGGGTACCCCCCCCCCAACTCTTCAGTCCTGCAAAGCGACGCGCCTTCACAGACCACCTGGGATCACGCAGTTGTCATCACACTTCAGTGGTTCTCAGACCCAGTAAATGCAGCCCAAAACAGAACACTTGGCCTTTTCTCTCGTGATACCCTGTTTGCTTAAGTGATTCTCTCCGCACAAAACTTGCTGTGCCCCTTTATTCAGTAGTAAAATCGAGCTCACCTCTACCAGAGCACTGCCGTGTGCCTGACACTCTCCTGAGGGCATCATACACACCGACTCCGGTTCACCACCCGATGCTTAGTCCAATATTCCCTTTGGCGATAAGGAAACTGAGGTAGCAAAAGATCAAATAACTGGACTAAGCACACGGGGGAAAGGACAGAATCGGGATTTGAACTCCAGCAGCACGGCTCCTGGTGTCTTCTTGGAATAGGACTTCATCAGTCCTCGTCAGCACCAGCGGAACCAGCAAGAGGGAAACAGGTGCCAACACCTTCTCCGTTGTCTCTCTGGGGTCACTGGTGTGACTGACGTCGCCCTCTGCACGTGGTAGGCAGTGTGTAAACACTTTATTTTCTATACAACCACTTTATCTTCATTTGTCAATTTTTTTTTTTTTAAGATTTGAGTTATTTGACACACAGAGACAGACAGCAAGAGAGAGAACACGAGCAGGGGGAGAGAAGCAGGATTCCCAATGAGCAGGGAGTCTGACGCGGAGCTTGATCCCAGGACCCTGGGATTATGACCTGAGCTGAAGGCAGATGCTTAACTGCTGAGCCACCCAGGTGCCCCTTTCCCTGCCCTTTTTTATGGTAAAATATGCACAAATGCCTAGCATTATGATGTCTCTTTTCTCCTGAGGGGTTTGAAGTTTTATCCCATGTATTTTGAGTTTTTTTTTTTTTAAGATTTTATTTATTTGATGGAGAGAGAGATCATAGGCAGGCAGAGAGAGAAGAGGAAGCAGGCTCCCCGCTGAGCAGAGAGCCCGACGCGGGCCTCGATCCCAGGACCCTGAGATCATGACATGAGCTGAAGGCAGAAGCTTTAACCCACTGAGCCACCCAGGTGTCCGAGTTTATTTCTTGTATATGGTGTTACAGTACATCTAATTTTATCCTTTTGCATGTGGACACCCAATGTTCCCAGCACCATTTGTTGAAAACACTGTCCTGGGGCGCCTGGGTGGCTCATGCAGTTAAGTGTCTGCCTCCACTTGGGTCATGGTCCCGGACTCCCGGCGTCGAGGCTCTCTGCTTCTCCTCTCCCTCTGCCCGCCAGCTCTGCCTGTTAATGTCAGCAAATAAATACCCCCCCCCGCCCCGTCCTTTAGCAGAGCAGGAGGGAGACAGTGTGACCAGAATAGCGACAGGACAGGACCGACAGCAGCTACATGTGTGAACGCAGCACATGCACGAACGTGCCAGGTCACTAACTCGTCCTAACACCCTTGTGGAGTATCACTGGATTGTTTATGCAAGGGTGTACTACTGGCTTCCTTATTTCTCTCCAACTTTTAATTTTGAAATACTTTATACCAAAAACAAATAGAATGGCTAATACATGAACACCTGCAAACCCTTCACCTGATTTAGTCGTTATGAACATTTTGTCACATTTGCCTTTGTGCTACGACTCTCGACGTACTTTTTTTGCTGAACCATTCATTTCCAGACATCACAACACTTTATCTCTAAATTCTTCATTTATTTCCAAATAAGGTTCTCCTAGTAAACTACGTCCCCAAGAAAGCTATTATCTATTCAGGAAAGTCATCTACTCTAAGATCCATATTAAAATTTGCCCAATTTTCGGGGCAACTGGGTAGCTCAGTAAGTTAAGCATCTGCATTTGGCTCAGGTCATGACCTTGGGGTCCTGAGCCCGATAATACATCAGGGTCCCTGCTCAGTGGGGAGTCTGCTTCTTCTTCCTCTGCCCCTCCTCCTGCTTGGGAGGGGCGGGAACAAGGAGTCACTTATTGCCCATGGCTATAGAATTTGGGATGCAGAGGTCATACATTTTGAATGTACTTAATATGGCTGAACCATACCCTTGAAAGTCACACATTCAGTAAAAACGGTACTTCAAATTTTGATCTTCTCCTGGGCTAGCGAGATACAGGCAGCGCTCGTGTGCTGGGCTGCGGCGGCCATACCTGTCAGTCCTGGGATCAGGAAAGGAAACAACTAACACACAACCATCCGGTTTCTCACTCTCCATATCAATAACAACCATCCGGTTTCTCACTCTCCATATCAATAAATCACACAAAACTATTGAACTCTTTATTATAAAATAGGTTTCGTGGGAGATGACTTTACTCAACTGGAGGCTAAAGTAAGTGTTCTGAGCACACTGAAAGTGCGTCAGGCTAAGCGATCATGTCTGGTGGATTCGGTGTATTAAATGCATTTTTGATGTATTCTCAACTTACGATGGTTTATTGGCAGGTAACCATAACCAAGTTGAGGGAGATCTATATAATTCACCACCACTAAAAAAAAAACAAACTGTGTCTACACACACACACACACACACACACACACACACACACACAATCACAGCCCCCCAGCAGGGGAAAGTCACAGAACAGGGTTTCAACAGCACCATTGACGTTCTGAGCCCGACAGTTCTCTGTTCATGGCTGTCGCACACATCGCAGGGGACCTAGCAGGGACTGCCACCTCTGGTCTTGACTTGATGCCAGTAGTACCTCCTCTGTCACGACCATCACAGTAGCTCCAGAAATTGCCCCCTGTCCCCTGGGGGAGAGGGCCGGAGTCTCCCCTGCTGGTGGACCTCTGCACTACACAAACTCGGCGGAAGCTCCACTGTGGTCCCTCAGCTCCGCCCACGGTTTTTCCATTGACAAGAGAATTTTAAATATTTCTCCACATACCACATAAAGTGGCCTTTTTTTTTTTAAAGATTTTTTATTTAGTTATTTGACAGAGATCACAAGCAGGCAGAGAGGCAGGCAGAGAGAGCGGAGGAAACAGGCTCCCCGCTGAGCAGAGAGCCTGATGCGGGCCTCGATCATGACCCTCCCAGGACCCCGAGATCATGACCTGAGCTAAAGGCAGAGGCTCTAACCCACTGAACTACACAGGCGCCCTTTTTCTTTTTTTAAAGTGGCCTTTTGAATGCAGTCTCCTGCACTCTGCCCACAACAAAATGACACCAAGTTCTGGTGGAGTCACTTCAACATGAAGCCTCCTTCTCCGCATTCCCAGTGGACTCGGCGACCCCTGGTCTTGCCTGGCACGGTGGTGTAATGAAATAAGACAAGTGCTTGACAATCGTGTAACAAAATTCTTTAATAAAATTTATAAAAATGAATATTTGAGAATTCTCTAAGCCTAAATTGTGAGAAACCTAAATTTCTCAACCTAATTGTTCTCAACCCCCAAAGAAAATACAAAATTATCCACACCCACACACATACATATACACTCAAAACTCTAGTACCATTCTTTACACAGGACTACATTAAAGTTTAAATTGCTGAAAATCAGAAGAATTCCAAGAAGTGATTGCAGGATTGATTAAAGCACTTTAGATAAAATTGTTTTTCGTGGTTGTCAAAAGTTTCTTGAAGTTTGCATTTCAATTAAAGGAAGACCCAAATCAAAGTTCTCCTCACCCTCCCCTTGCTAACACCCTTTAGGGACACATTTTCTTCCTGTTCCTCAGGGGGGAAAAATTGGGTTTCCTAAATATTCTCAGTTTTCTACGCAGGCTTGGAATGTGGGGCAGATGTGTCCAGCTGAGCCAGCATTTTTGGCGGACATCAACAAACCCAGGCACTTGGGGATTCCAGGCTTCAGGTCCATGAGGATCCTGACAGGACACACACGCTGACATTCTTCCATTCTTCAGAATTTTCAGGAACAGAGGTAGAGCCACCTCAGCCATCCTCAGCCTCAGTTTGCTAAACCGCCCAGCTCAATGACACATCTCTCCTGCCACCTCCAAGTCCATTTCTCATGTTGCCCTCAGCTGTGGCAAACCTCCTTCTGTCTTTGGCTGTAGCACTTAGGATAGTGCCTAAGTGCTGAAATAGATCACTCTTTTGAGTGATAAACATTAGAAGCTGAGTAGTACCTGAAAACCCACGACCCCCTCTGCTCAGTGCTCCCTGTTTAGAACCAAAGTACCTCAATAAGGACTTACACCTAACAAGCATACTTATGTAGAACAAGTAAGTGGATGGAGATCAATTTCAAGTTATGTACTTATTAGGAAATAAAAAAGGACAACTAGTAAAGGTCTTACGAGTCCATGATACCCAGTCACACTATGGCCAGACTAAAGCCAAGTCTCCTACCCTGAAAGGGCCCAACAATTTCTTCATCAGAGAACTCCTGTCTAGGGTAATGTAAGTTCAGAAGGAGTAAGAGTGGGTATTAGGACAGGGGACACCAGTGCAGGGATGGGAGAAAAAAAGAACACAGATTAACAATAATTCTACATATAACACACACACACACACACACACACTCACACACACACACACGCACTGGGGCAGGTGAGTCCTCCCTCCCTTTAAAAAAAAGGACAAAAGCCTGTAAGGAAATCTCCAAGTTGCTAGCAGAATCTTCTGGAGACTGAAGCTATTCTTTTGAAAGATTAAACATGTGGGGGTCTACTGGATAGCATCATCATTTAAAGAATGATGAAAGAAAAAAAGCTTTAAATAATAGGTCAAAATCATTCTCACACACACTGATTAGATCTACAAAGTGGTAATCCTAACTATTCTATCTGCATCACTGAGCAGTCTCTCTTCTCCAGAAACTCATCTCAAGTGAAGGGAGCTGGAAAACCATTACCCCTCCATTTTCCACCACATGGCTTCAGGACCCATCTCCTTCCCCATTTGTCTCAAGTCTCCTAGTCGTCCTCGCCACCTCCGTACATGTCCGCCAGCTTCTTGAAGCGATTGCCCCATTCGTTCAGGTAGTCATAGTCCTGGTCTTGGTCTGACTCTGAGGAGTTCAAGGAGCTCAGACTAGCAGCTTCTGAACCACTCCCTTCATAGTCAAACACGAGCAGAGAGTCGTAAGGAGGAGCAGTGGGGTCAGTGTCTGCTGCCTTCAGGTTCTAAAGAAGAAGGAAGACAGTAGGATCTTTCAATGAGAGGATCGCACACCTGTCAGGCAAGATGCCTTCTCTAGGTGACCCCAGCAACATGTAATGCACGGTAATGCAACCATCCCATAGAACACCAGGAGCAGTCAGCACCAATAAGGTGAATGGATACAAACTGGCAAGAAAGATGGACAATATACTGTTTGATGAAAAGAGAATATCATGGGTAAAGGTGCAGAATGTTTTTCCCTGAACTCATGATAAATTTTATGTAGACAGGGGAGAAACAAGCTGACCAGGATGGACAGAGGCTGAAAACAATGAGGACAGTCATACTGCTCCATACAGCATTTCCACCTGGAAAGGTCTGGAAGGATAAATGCCAAACTGTTAACAGTTAACTCTGGAGAGTAAAATTGGGAATAGCAAGGAAGGACTTGCATTTTTTTTTCTTAATATACATTTTTAAAAAATATTTTATTCATTTATTTGACAGAGAGAAACACAGCAAGAGAGGGAACATAAGCAGGGGGAGTGAGAGAAGAGCAGGCTTCCCGCCGAGCAGCGAGCCCAATGTGGGGCTCGATCCCGGGACTTTGGGATGACTTGAGCTGAAGACAGACACTTAACGACTGAGCCATCCAGGCGCCCCTCAAAGTTTATTATTTTATTCTAAGTAGCAAACACTGTTTTTATAATTAGCGGGGGGGGGAGGGGGATCAAACTACCATCAGCTGTGATGACATACAAATGAATGTGAATGGAGGAAATGACCGGAATTCAGATTTATCTAAAAGGCAGGTTTTAACTGGCCCTTCCCATTTCCAGCTTCCTAGAATATCCAACCTGGTCACTTCCAACATGGATAGACTTTGTGTAGTTCCTGGTGAGGACTCCCACAGAGACTAAAGCAAAACTAGCCTCTACCACGAAGATTCGCAAAGAGCCACTGGACCATCAGACAAGCCCTGAAAATCACGGCAGTAACTGAGCAAGGGACCGGGTAACATTGTTTAAGAAAACGGACCCTGCCGGACTATTATCTTACTTGGTTCTTTGCTCATCCCCACCCCCAATATGTCCTCATCTTATCCTAAGCTAATTAACTTAATGCCTCGTTTCTCATTCTCCCTTGCAGATAAGGACAGTCTTCTGACAGTTCTGGCCTCTGCTCTGCCCTTCCTACTTCTTCTTGACTGGAATACAGACCTAAGGGCTGGAAGTGTGACAGCCATCTTGTGATCATGTGACAACAAACACGAGAACAAGGATTTATGAGGTTAATCTCCTCGTATCTGTTTAAGCTTCTGGAATTCATAGCTGAATGCAATTCCGACATACACAAATTGATGCTATTTTTCTAGCCCTTAGGTAGATCTGTGATACACATTCAGTACCACCCAAGCAGTAGTGGGATGCAGGGACAAAAAGACCCATTAGTGAAACCAAACTGGATCTCCTCCGAATCTCTTTAGTTTCATTTCTAGTTCTACTAAATCCTTACAAGCAACTCTCGGTTTCACCATATGGATATTGCAAATTCACTAAGCACAGTCTGAAGTGCTTTTAGTTCAGAAATTCAGATGAGACACAAACAAAAAATAGCATTCAGGGTTCAGGCAAGGAGAAAACATGGTAAAGCAAAGAATCTAAAGATGTTTTTCTCACTTTCAACCCAAATGCGCCTAAGTTTAGAGATGAGTTGTACCTTGGCTCTTGACTTTGCTAACTTACTTCATCAATAAAGTTTCCAATTTCATCAGGATTGGCGGGGCGGGGCCGGTACTGGGGCACACTCAGGAGGGTTGGCACCACATCATTGCGAGTCACTTCTGGCCGAGCATCCAGGCCCCGGTGTAACTGGCTCAAGTCAAAGTCCTTTGGAGAAAAAGGTAAAAATAGAGAAAGAATATTAAAAAAAAAAAAAAAGTCACGAATCCAGGGCTATATTTGGATTATAGATTCCATTATCAGATAATGCCTTTTCACCTGCCTGATAACTATAAGCATGTGCCAATGTAATCTGAATGACAGTTTCTAACCTTAAGAGTTTAAAAAATAGCACTAGAAGGAAAACACCCTGAAAGACTTGGGAGGAACAACTGTGGGCTTCGACATAGACTGCTGTACCTTACTGACTAAGTGCCAGCTGACCTACAGGTTCTTGAGAGCCTATGTGCCCCAGGCCGAATGTCTGTGTCCCTTGCCAAATCCACATTGAAACCTAATCTCTAGTGTGGTGGTACCCGGAGGTGCAACTTTTGGGAGGTGACCAGGTCGGGAGGGTGCATGAAGCCCTTGGGAACAGGATTAGTGCCCAGATAAAAGAAACTCTAGTGTTCCCCTTCTGCCATGTTGATTACACATGAGCTTATGGATGACTGTGAGCTGGGAAGCGGGACCCCACCAGACAACAAATCTGCTGGTGCCTCCATCTTAGACATCCCAGCCTCCAGAACCGTGAGAAAGATTCCCGTGGTTTTTAAGCAACCTGTCTGTAGCCTTTTGTTATAGCAACCCACACAGAGCAAGGCAGTAGCTGAGATAAGCAATTATCCCACAAATGCCTGAAGGACATTTCTCTCTACCCACTAATATGTTATACAAAGCAGGAATTGAATTTCTAATCAACAGCTGTTCTTCCAGACCAGAGAGCTCAGCAAAAATGCTCATCTATGGCCAGAGTCAAGGCAGAACTCTGAGATGGGGCCCGAGGTTCCCTTTCTAAATAGAATATACTTTCAAAAATTCTCCAAAAGGCTCCTGGCTGACCCAGTTAACAGAACATCCAACTCCTGATCTCAGGGTCATGAGTTTGAGCCCCACGGTGGGCACCGAGATGACTTAAAAGAAAGAAAAAATCTCCAGAAAACTCTAAGCTAAGGCAAGACCATTTTCAAAATCAAGGAAAATAAAGAAGTTCTAAAGATTTAACATGTACAAAAAGAATAGTTTAGCATACCTACAAGCTCAAGGGAAACAAAATATTACAACAAAGTAGTTGCTTTATGTCAACGATAATTTGACGTTTGTCCCCTACGAACAGCGACGGGGAGACTGGGGCTCTGCAGTCAGACGACCCAGTTCTCTTGCCTCCTGCCTGTGTGACTTGGGGCAAGTCACTTCACTGCCCTTTGGGTGCTGAACACAACAATGCTATTTGAAAGGTCTATCTTCTCCTAATCATTGGCTCTCCCAAATAAAGAGATCACCATTTAGTTTTTTATCACGGTTTTAAAAATGTACCTGATCCTCTTCTCCACCTCCTTCTTCATCATAGTAGTAAACGTTGTCGCGGGTGTCGTCTTCCGGGGGCAGTAAGGGCTCTTTGACCACCCCTCTCCTCCGAACAAACAGCAGCAGCAGCAGAATGAGGACTGGTGTTGGGGGGAGTGAGGAGAGCCACAGGTCAAGACGGCCCTAAAAAGCCCCTATCACAGGCATTGCTGCCCCACCCACGAGACGGATGGCTCCCAGACAACCCACCGCTGACACTCACACTGGAAGTTAGTATACATGGTGTAATCTCCTGTACAATTACATGGGAACTCAACTGTGGTCTTTAACTGGCCTTAAACCAATCAGTCACTTCCCAGAATCTGAGCTGAATGGCTCCAGGTAGAGGAAGTTAGGCACAAAAGCCCAGAGGCAGGAGCATGATGGGCATGACTAAGGAGAGGTGAGGTCAGCAAGGCGAGCAGGATGAGCGAGAGAGAAGCAAACATAGTTCAGAGGGTGGCAAGGACATGGCTGCTACTGGAAGGACTTTGGCTTTGACTCTGAATCGGGACCACTGAGGGTCTGTGAGCAGGGCTGGGTCAGCCTAAATGTGATGGACAGAAGCGTATTATGTTTAGTCAGTTCCAAGGAATGGGACACAGACCATTCAATTGCCTGATATATTCCTTGTTTTCTCAAGTTAAAAATCACTTAAGTTCTAAAATCTGTTTAATTTCCAACATTGTCATCTGATCTTGGGATACGTATAATTAGTTATTGTTAAAAAATTTTAAATTATTTATTGTGACAAAAAATATGATTCAGTGTCTGGGAAGCCTCACAAATGCCCCTCTGTCCATTTGGATGCCACCAGCCTCTGTCCCAACCATCCTACACCTTCCATCAAACCTCTGAGGGTCAACTAACATTCCCCTCTTCTAATCGCAAAAACATTCATGATCTAGACCACCCTTTCTAGCCCCTAATTTATAAGTTATCTTTGAAAATTTTCCCAAGTACTTGCCATCATCACAAGCTTTTAGAAACTGTAAGGGCATCTGTGTCAGCCGTAGGGATCAGTCTTTAGGTGGGATCAGGTGAAATCA
Organism: Spilogale gracilis; assembly: GCA_004023965.1. Lineage (NCBI taxonomy): Eukaryota > Metazoa > Chordata > Mammalia > Carnivora > Mephitidae > Spilogale > Spilogale gracilis. The sequence continues at coordinate 6,813 of PITA01008286.1, read as the reverse complement.
GTTTCAAAGACTATGGTAGAGACTGCCCCAGCTCCCCCTCAGTAGCCTTTTCCCCATTCTGTCCTTTCAGTCACTGATACTCACTGTTGACCCTACACTGCACCCCCACCCTCTGCCAAGGCTTAAATGGGCACATAGCCACCCAGTTCGAGCGGGAAATTCTAGGTGTGGCTGTTTGGGCCAGTGGGATGGGAGTGAAGGTGACTCATGTCATTTCCAGGTATGTCCTCTCCACGTTCTCCATTATCGCTTCTCTGGGATGGAAGTGTGGAATGTAGAAAGAGAAGTGGTAGAGGTGAGCTGGAGAGCTGGGACCATGCCAATGAGAAGACCCCAAGGCCTTGCCGCTCCAAGCTGGTCCAAGGACCTGCAGCACCCATACCACCCAGACCACCTGGGAGCTCGTTACAAACGTGCCATCTGAGGCCCTCACCCCACACCCCTCCCGGATCACCAGCTCAGAATCCTCACGCAGGTGACTTGTATGTCCTTGAGCATAAGCAGCACTGCCCTGAGGGATTGAAGGGACAAGGAAATAGAAGGACTGGGCTCCTGCTGATCTCATGGAACAGGATTGTCTTTCGGTCTTGGCCAACTAATCTCTGAACCATTCAGTAAGGGATAAAGCTTCCCCGCTTTAGAAGCAATAGGCTGAACCACCTGGCAGGTGTACGTACTTAGCAAAGCGAGGATTCCTCCGAGAATGCCCAGAATGGCAGGAACCTGCAAGCCTGCTTCGGCGTAAGGCGCTGTCCTCTTGCAGGTGTTGACAACCCCATCGCAGTCGCATACATACACATCTAGGGTGGTCACCTGGTCCTTGTTCTGGTTATCAGTGAGCTTGAGATTTATTTTGTAGTCACCCAATTCTAAGGTTTTCTTTGGCTTCAAAATTAGAGATTCATGGGCTGGAGGAAGCAACAAAAATAAATGATGGGACAAGGGGAGGAAAAAACTCATTCTAGAATAAAATTATTAGGGTCAGGAAAATGGAGCTGCGCTGGGCGCAGATTACTGGGCAGTACAACGCAGAGTCAGATATCAGAAAGGAAAGGGACTGCTGGTGGGACGCCTCAAACGCAGAAGGGGCAAGTGAATACACATCAAACCAAAGGGGCGACATCTGGAAGTTGAGAAGGGAATTTCAGAAAGGGAGAGGGCAGGAGCAGGGAGGGGAGCAGGGAAAGGACATGGTCGGAGCCAAGTTTCTCAAGTCACACTCCAGTTCCCACCTTGGTCGTTGTACTCAATGGTCCAGTTAACGCTCGCCCCATGTGTTAGTTCTGCTGTGAAGGGAGACGTGTTGGGGGGAAGATCCGGATCAATGATGGTGATGACACGAGGCTGTGGATTCTTCTGACAGAAGTCCATATTTCGAGGTTCTGGTACGGGGCCATTGTCATTCACATCAGAGAGGACCAGGAGAAGGGTTCCCGTTCCAGTAGCAACCGGAGAACCTAAGAGAAAATACATAGGAAATACCACAGCTCAAGAACATTCAAGAAGTTCTACTACCTCCCATCAGACCAAATCCCAATCATGGCGTGGCTCTTTAGGGACCCATGAGCAGGCCCCACCCTCCCCATTATGGGCCATCCGCACTGGCTACTCTGTGACAGGCTTATTCCCTGCTCTGACAGCAATTATCCAACTTATCCTCACACCACCCCTTCCCTCCTCTACACATACCTTTATGCACCCAGTAAACTAACCACTCCTCATTCCACCCACTCCCCCATTCTCCTTTTTCAGAACTTGCATGGCGTTAAGGTCACTATCAAAGGTTTGAGCTTTTTAAATTGCTGCAAGGTGCTTTTCAAAATAGATTTGGTGAGGGAGAAAGACTTGGGCACTTGTGTGTGCATTTCTTTTTTTTTTTTTTTTTTTAAAGATTTTATTTATTTGACAGAGAGAAACACAGCCAGAGAGGGAACACAAGCAGGGGGAGTGACAGAAGGAGAAGCAGGCTTCCTGCTGAGCAGGGAGCCCGATGCGGGACTCGATCCCGGGTCTCTGGGATCATGACCTGAGCCGAAGGCAGTCGCCCAACCAACTGAGCCACCCAGGCGTCCCAATATTAGATTATTCTAGAAGAAAAACCAGGATTCTTGGGGCACCTGGGTGCTCAGTCGTTCGACAGCTGCCTTTGGCTCAGGTCATGATCCCAGAGTCCCGGGATCAAGCCTGCATCCACTCCCTAACTCAGCAGGAAGCCTTCTTCTCCCTCACTCACTCCCCCTGCTTGTGTTCCCTCTCTAGCTGTGTTTCTCGCTGTCACATAAATAAATAAAATCTTTAAAAAAACAAACAAAGAGGACTCATATCTCAAACCTGTGAAGAGTTATGCCTGGGTAGCAAGACTGGTGATCATTTTTTTTACCCTTTAAAAAAATCATGGTTAAAACAAACCATGTAGCATAAAATTTGCCATCTCAACCATTTTTAAAGTTCATTTTACATTTTAGGTTCAACAGTGTAAGTATATTCACATTGCTGTGGAACAGCTCTGCAGAAACCTTGTCATCTTACAAAACTGAAAACTCTGTCCCCATTTAACAACTCCCCACTTGCCTTTTCTGCCAGCCCCTGGTTACCACCATTCTACTTTGTCTCTGGGAACTGGACTGCTTCCATACCTGAAGTAAGTAGAACTATACAGTATTTGCCCTTTTGTGACATGGCTTTTACTTAGCATAACGCTCCCAAGACTTGCCCAGATTTTCACATGTGACAGGATGCCCTTCCTTTTTTAAAGCTTAATAATATTCCACTGTATGCATATACCCTATTTTGTTTATGCATCCATTAAATCTTTTTTTACCTTATCATATGAATTTTTTTAAAAAGGTGTCATTTAAAATTTATTTAAATTTATTTTTATAAGATTTTACTTATTTATTTGACAGAGAGAGAGATCATAAATAGGCAGAGAAGCAGGCAGAGAGAGAGGAGGAAGCAGGCTCCCTGCCAAGCAGAGAGCCTGATGTGAGGCTTGATCCCAGGACCCTGAGATCATGACCTGAGCCCAAGGCAGAGGTTTAACCCACTGAGCCACCCGAGCACTCCAAATTTTTTCTAATTAAAAAAGAAGCTAATACATTTTCTAAGAAGCCTCATTCTCCATCCTCTTCACATTAAAAAGTACCAAATCGTACGCCAAGTAGTACTTAACGGAATCATTTGGCACCATCACACCTAAGCCATGATTATCAGGTCAGGGGTCAGCAAACTAAGGTCTTCCGAGCAAATTAGGAAACACAGCTATGTTCATTCCCCGTTTACACATTGTCTATGGATGCTTCTAGGCTGCAAAGGTAATCAAGACCACATGGCCTGTGGACACTAAAATACTTATTCCCTGGCCCTTCCTTTACAGAAAGTTTGCAAAACCGTGTTCAAGAGCCATTTCCTCCACCTCCCTCCAGGCCAGGCTGGAGTTCCCATGCAGCCAGACAGCCGGCCAGTGCACCGGAAGCCATGGGCTAGCCTTCCTTTCAGGCAAAAAGATTCTATAAATGGGACCCTATCGTGGGCCGTACTTGTCTTGCTCTCTGCTTTTAACCTGCTAACTCCCAAATATAGCTCTAGAAACAGGTTCTTTCTTTCTTTCCTTCTTTCTTTCTTTCTTTCTTTCTTTCTTTCTTTTTAACAAGATTTTATTTTTATTTATTTGACAGAGAGAAACACAGCAAGAGAGGGAACACAAGCAAGGGGAGTGAGAGAGGGAGAAGCAGGCCTCCCGCCGAGCAGGGAGCCCGACACGGGGCTCGATCCCGGGTCTCTGGGATCATGACCTGAGCCGAAGGCAGTTGCTTAACCAACTGAGCCACCCAGGGGCCCCAGAATGTTTCCTTATCAAACTCATGGTAATAACAAATAAGTGGAAACCAAGTGTTCTTTAATGCATGAATTATTAAAGTAGGCTATATCCAGAGAACATTATTACAGAGATAGATTTATAAGGTGCCAAAGTAGACCTGTGTCTTTAAGACATGACTTTAGTAATTATAAAAAATCAAATAGCAAATACGTTAAAACTTTCATTTAAGTCAACATTATAAAAATATTTTTATTTATTCATTTGACAGAGAGAGAGAGACAGTGAGAGAGGGAAGTACAAGCATGGGGAGTGGAAGAGGGAGAAGCAATGGGAGAGGGAGAAGCAGGGGGACTGAGAGAGGGAGAAGCAGGCTTCCCGTTGAGCAGGGAGCCAAATGCGGGGCTTGATCCCAGGACTGTGGGATTATGACCTGAGCTGAAGGCAGACGCTTCAAGACTGAGCCATGCAGGTACTCCTAAAATAATAGTTTTTATAATAAAAACAAAACCAGGCTATAAACTAGATAGCAACTTTATAATAAACTGTATTTCTATATGCATGTAAATGTATTCAAATACAGAGACTGGAAGGAGCCACATTCCACTACTAATGTTGAGGATAAAAATTATGATAGTCCTTGCAGATCATACACCCCTCTAGGGCACTTTTACATAAAAGAACTCTTTAAAAATCAAGATGGGGTATTACCATTTCATCAGATAGAGGAATGAGGGACAGAAGGTTTAGTCCTAGGATCTATACCCAGGCAGTCTGGCTCCCGTGGGGAAGGAGTGGGTTCAGGTATACTTATTTGTACTTTGAAGAAAAAAAAAAAAACTCTGGCCTCCCAAAGAAGTGTAAGGGGCGATGAAGCACACTCGCCAGAAGGGGGAGACAGCAAAGGTCACATACTAATAGGGCACCCTTACCATTGTCAACAGCTATAACGAGGGCCGTGTACGTGCTGTCCTTCACGTGTTCCATGTCCTCTCTGTCCAGCTCAGCCCGAGTGAAAATGGCACCAGATTCTGGGTTAATCTCCAGCCAACCCGCAGGATCCCTCCACATCCGATACCTGAGAAGGCACAAGCCCTGGTTTAGAACAGTACCCCAAAGAGCGCTTAGCTGAAGAAGGCTAAGGGATCTGTTTACTGATCAATTCCATCTACAGCGAAGTACGGCCGTCAACGCCCCCTTTGCCTGGGTTCACCCACCGGTGAATTAGCAAATACTCAAAGGGTATTGGAGAATAAGTTGCAGGCACCATGTTCTTTCACTCAGAAATACTTCACTGTGCTAGCCCCTAAGAACAGAAGCATTTTCTTACATCATGATAATTTGATTTAATTTCAGTAAATAGAACTTTGGTATCATACTCTTATTTAATATATGGCACATATTTAAATTGTCAGTTTCCCCAAAACCATCCTCCAGAGCATCCTTGCCCAGATTTTGGATCCATCCACGCCTGACATTTAGACATCATGTTTCCCTAATTTGGAACTAGTCCTTAGCCTCTCTCTTCTTTCTCAACACTTTTCGGAAAGGGTAGGCCAGAGGGGCCTCGAGTGGAGCAGTCAGTTAAGCACCTGACTCTTGGTTTCTGCTCAGGTCATGATGGGTTTTAAGATCAAGCCCTGCATCCGGCTCTATACTCACTCAGTACGGAGTCTGCTTGAGTGTCTTTCTCTCCGTCCCTCTGCTCCTCCCCCCAGCTCGGGCTCTCTCTCTCTCTCTCCCTCTCTCTCTCCTTCTTTAAAATAAGTAAACAAACTTAAACATCACCACCAACAAAAAAGTAAAGTGTAGGCCACTTGTTTTGCAGAAAGCCCCTCAATTTGGGTTGGTCTGATTCTGTCCTCCTACACAGGTTTTTTTCTTCGTTTTAATTAAAAAATTTTTTTAAGATTTTATTTATTTATTTGACAGAAACGCAGCCAGAGAGGGAACACAAGCAAGGGGAGTGAGAGAGGGAAAAGCAGGTCTCTCGCCGAGCAGGGAGCCCAACGTGGGGCTCGATCCAGGGCCTCCGGGTTCATGACCTGAGCCAAAGGCAGAGGCTTAACCCACTGAGCCACCCAGGTACCTCCCATAAATAAAATCTTAAAAAAAAAGAAAAAGAAAAGATCACTACCTGCCCCCTTTGTTTAGTTCTTCCCATATGGGCACATGCACAGTCTAGAGGTATTTAGGGGCTCTTTCACTCAGGACAGAATCAGCATAAAAAATTTCCAGAAGAGAGGTGCCTGGGTGGCTTAGTCAGCTCAGCAGTTGACTTTGCTCAGGTCATGATTCCAGGGTGCTGGGATCAAGGCCCACATCGGGCTGTCTGCTCAGCCGGAAGACTGCTTTTCCCCTCTCCCTCTGCCTATCCCTGCTGCTTGTGCTCTCTTGCTCTATCAAATAAATGGATAAAATCTTTAAAAAAAATTCTCAGAATAGCCTCAGAAGTTGAAGTCACACTTAAACTCTGAGGTTTAATAAGTCAAAAGCATTGATGCTAAAACACAAACACCCCCCCCAACACAAGAACACAGTCAAGTAGTAAGCAAGACGCTACTCCAGATTTGTAGAACTTTTTTTTCTAAATAGTTCATTGTCACAGTTTCCTCTAAAGTAGATATTAATAGGTAGGAACCTCTCTGAAAAGAGAAGGCGGGTTCATTGGCCAGGCCCCATTACCCCTGGAAATCACACTATTACTAACAAAGACACAATGTCATGTTGGGATTTGTGCTCTGCTTGTTTTCCTAGCCAACTCCAGCCCTCAAAAGATGAAGGACGTTCTTTGTCATACACGATCGCAAGGTATTGTTGGTTTCCACATATGTTTTCAACATGTGTGGGTGTCATTTAGATTAGAAAGGTGTCTTTCAGTTTAAAAGGAGAGGAAACAGTGAGCTACAAAACCATGTATTTAAATTAAGACCACATTCCTGGGCGCCTGGGTGGCTCAGAGGGTTAAGCCTCTCTGCCTTTGGCTCAGGTCATGA
>PITA01008285.1:0-85487 GCA_004023965.1 Spilogale gracilis | reverse complement strand
CAGACCCTCCAATTTGTTTCTACCTTTTTGCCGATGTTCTTTGTCTCTCGTGGCGGTCCAGAAGTGGGAAATATCACATTTCAGGCTGGTTTCATGGGTGTTCACGGTGGTCTTGTAGTGGTTTTTTTGTTGGAATTCAGCTCTCTTCAGGGAACTCCCTGAAATGCGGTCACCTGGCCTTCCGCCATCTTGACCCTTGCTCATTTCTTTATAATGCTGAGTAATTGTCCGTTGGCTAAGTAATATTCCATTGATTACCAAGGTTTATTTGTCTGCTCACGTACAAAAGAACATCTCGGTTGCTTCCAAGTTTTGGCAATTATGAATGAAGCTGCTATAAACATCTGTCTGCAGATTTTCATGTGGACATAGAGTTTCAACATCTTCAGAGAGATACCAGGAAGCAGGATCGCTGGATATATGGCAAGAGTGTTTAGTTTTGTAAGAAACTGCCCAGCTGTTTTTCACGGTGGCTGTCCATTCTTGCATCCCACCAGCACTGAGTGAGAGTTCCTATTGCTGCACATCCTGACCAGCATTTGGTATTGTCAGTGCTCTGGATTTTGGCCCTTCTCATAGGGATATGGTGGTATCTCATTGCTGTTTTCATTTTCATTTCCCAGATAATATGGGATGTGGAGCATCTTTGCCTATGCTCACTTGCTATCTGCATAGTTCATTTGGCAAGGTGTCTATTAAAGTTGTTAGCTCACTTTGAGAGCTTAAAGCTACCAATGCCCAGGTCCTCCCCCAGAGCACCATCAGCTTCATGTGTGAAGGACCTGTGGGCATGCAGTGCCCCACACTCAGAAGGCCCCACCCTTAGTCTAATGCTCTCTTGTCACCCCCTTAAGTTCTTACTAATTTTTGAATGAGGGTCCCCATGTTTTCATTTTGCACTGGGCTACAATTGCATAGCCAGTCCTTGCCAATGACCCTATTCCACTTGGTGTAGAGAGCATCTGAGCATTGGGATTTTAAAACCCACAAGTGATTCTTGTTTAGAGGTTTAGAAACCTCTGTTCTAGATAGAGGCTGCTCAACCTCAGCGCCGCTGACATTTCAGACCAGAGAACGTCTTCCTGGTGGGAGCTCCCCTGTGCATTGTGGGATGTCTACTGGCGTCTCTAACCTCTGCCTACCAGATGCCCCTAGCTCCGCCCTTCAGCGTGGCAGCCAGCAATGTCTCCAAACCTTGCCAAATATTCTCCAGGGGACAAAATCACCTTGGTTGAACTCATGCTTTAGAGAAAGGGCAAGAATTCCCGTTAGACCTAGATGATTAAATCCACATGTGTAGAACTGGAATACTAGCCGTTGCAACTAACATCACAAGAAATAGTATCTTCTTTCAACCCGTATCAAAAAGGTTGACAGGTTTCTGCTCCTATAAACATCTGCAAGGCTCTAGGGACAAGTCTCAGACCTTACCTTAGATTGAAATTAAGTACGAGTTTGCTAAATAGCTACTAAGTGGCTCTGATGAAAGGGACTATGTCAAAGGAAATGCCAAGAGGAGGGAGGGAGAGAGAGAGGGAGAGACTGAGAGAAGGAGAGTGTAAGCCTCAAAAAGTCAAGAATTCATAGAGTTCCAGCACTACCATTTTCTCTGGAACACATTTCTTTCTACACAAGTCAGCTCAACCCTGCTAAATCATGCTTTAAAGAAAATTACCTGCAGAGCCTAAAATATCCTCCAATAATAAAGTGGATGTTTGTTGGGAACTTAAAGTAAGCCAAAAGGCCGAGACATGGGTGACAAATAAGAGCTTTCCTACTGAGAAAGTGACTAATGTGGCAAAATGAACAAGACAGAACTACCGTAAATGTTTGCTCATAAATTGGAGGCAGGGCAAAGCATGGAAACCGCTCACGTTAGCTTTAAAATCTACACAGAAGTCAGATCTACAGTGCTTCTGTTTTTTTTGTAAAGGGACTCATGTGACTTTTCATCCTTCCTTCTTGGACTCAGTGTTCTCTCTCCAGGGAGACTTCTATCAATCCTGCCCTCAGTGAAAACAGTGTGAAAACCGTCTGCAATTGTACACTTATGGTTTGAAACCCGGAGGATGTTTGTTACATCGTCTTTGTCATGCACTTGAGTTTGGTTTCAGAACAAATGTATTAAAGAGCAAATACTGGGGCGCCTGGGTGGCTCAGTTGGTTAAGCTACTGCTTTCGGCTCAGGTCACGATCCCAGAGACCCGGATTCAAGTCCCACATCGGGATCCCTGCTCAGCAGGAAGCCTGCTTCTCCCTCTCTCACTCCCCCTGCTTGTGTTCCCTCTCTGGCTGTGTTTCTCTCTGTCAAATAAATAAAATCTTAAAAAAAAAAAAAAGAGCAAATACCAGCTGGAGGTTAGTTTTCTTACTTGAACTGCTGAGATATATGAATATGTTAGACACAGACATGTATACTTAGGAAGTTTTTTCTCAGAAGGGGCTTTTTTATTCTTTCTATATCTGTTGATTATTTGGGGATAAAAAGCAATCCATAAATCATCTATATTATTCAAATAATTATATGTATAATGATGTGATACATATATAATTTTACATATACTTTTCACCATCCCTGAAGATGGTAATTAAAGGAAGTCTATATAAAGCTTATTTATTCATTGTAGTGCTAACAGCCTCTTGTACAGAGCCTGCAGAGTGTTCTGGGCTCTCTCTGAGCCATTTGTTCTCAAGGATTCCTTACTTCATTTAATCCTTGCTTCCACTCAAAGGTAGAAGTCTTAGTTTCAGTCTGGTGTCCGTTGTTGGACTATTAATTTTAGACCTGAGAAAATCCAGATGGAACAAGGTGTTGACACTTGTTCTTGGCCACTGGCGAACCGCCAGAGCCGGGGTCAGGGCGCGAGAGCCGGGGTCAGGACGCCAGAGCCGGGGTCAGGACGCCAGAGCCAGGGTCAAGGCTCCAGAGCTGGGCTTAGGGCGCCAGCGCCGGAGTTAGGGCGCCAGAGCCGGGGTCAGGGTGCCAGAGCCGGGCTTAGGGCGCCAGCACCGGAGTTAGGGCACCAGAGCCTAGGTTCTGCCTGCCACGCCACACTCTCTATCATCATCTTTCCTTGTCTTCTGATACAGTCACCCATATAAAATGCCAGTTCCTGGAATTATACTCTATCATTAGTGCTTTTATAACCTATCATATGTTCATATTTACACATAGATGTAGATTTGTATCATGTCATCTGTAATATCTGTTATAAGCACACACTGAGGTTAGACTCTAACACACATTTACTTATTTATTTAGAAAGATTTCCTTTCTTTATTTGAAGAGAGAGTATGAGAGAGAGAAAGTCTGAGCAGGGGTGTGGGGAGGGCAGAGGCAGAGGGAGAGCGGGTTCCTCTTTGAACAAGGAGCCCAAGGAGAGACTCGATCCCTGGACCCCAGGATCATAACCTGAGCCGAAGGCAGATGCTGAATGGACTCAGCCAGTCGGGCATCCCTCTAACATTTATTTATTTATTTATTTTTTATTTTTTTTTATTTTTATTTTTTTTAAAGATTTTATTTATTTGACAGAGAGAAACACAGCCAGAGAGGGAACACAAGCAGGGGGAGTGAGAGAGGGAGAAGCAGGCTTCCTGCCGAGCAGGGAGCCCGATGTGGGACTCGATCCTGGGTCTCCAGGATCATGACCTGAGCCGAAGGCAGTTGCTTAACCAACTGAGCCACCCAGGCGTCCCAACATTTATTTATTTTTAAAAATTTATTTCTGGGGCACCTGAGTGGCTCAGTCGTTATGTGTCTGCCTTTGGCTCAGGGCATGATCCCAGGATCCTGGGATCAAACACCACATTAGGGTCCCTGCTCAGCAGGATGCCTGCTTCTCCCTCTCCCACTCCCCGTGCTGTGTTCCCTCTCTCATTCTCTCTGTAAAATTAAAATTTTTAAAAAGATTTTTTTATTTATTCTAATTTGAGAGAGAGAGAGAGAGAGAGAGAGAGAGAGAGAGAGAACACTTGTGTGGGCAGGGGGAGGGGCAGAGGGAGAGAGAATCCTCCATCAGATTTCCTCACTGAGCTCAAAGCCTGAAATGGGGCTCGATCTCAGCACCCTGAGATCATGAGCCAGGCCAGAATCAAGAGTTGGATGATCAAGCAACTGAGTTACCCAGGCACCCTAGACTCTAACATTCAGAGGGTGGCAATATCATGGATACGTTTTTGAAGGCATGACTCAACAAGATAGACATTTATACATAGAGTTTTATGTTAAAGCAGTTGTGAGTTTGAGTGGACTGTGAAAAACACATACTTGGGGCACACCCTCTGAAAAGTATCTGCCGGCCTTCACCTGCTGGTTTGGCGGACCATGTCTGTGTGGCCGAAGGACACGTTCGGTTGCACTGAGACATGCCAACAGAAGATGCACGTTACCGCAGTGTATCCAGAAGCCTTGTACTTCAGAGTAGTCTATCATAGAACTGAAATATCTCGCAGACCAAAAGTCTGCTCAGAAAGACCTAGATCGGTGCTCTGTGTATCACTGCAGAACGGTGCTCTCTGTATCACTGCATCAAAGACCCCCACAGTCAAACCCCTTCCTTTCTGCTCAGGATAACTCCTCCACCCAGGACTCCTGAATGCGCCAACTGGGTACTTAAGTGCTGTATGGGTCTATAGGGGCTCCTGCCTAGGGTGAGCACTGCAAATCAGAAGATTATGTGTATCTGCCAATAATAAAAATCTAAGAAAGATTTCGGGGTTCAAAAAAAAAACCGAACTGCTAACAGATTCCACTGTCCAGGTGAAACCCATCCTATAATATTGCATCTGTCTTCCTAAAGTATATCTCTTTCCTACTCTGGGATAAAATTGCAGAGACTGCAAAACACATGTCTTTCATCCCCAATGTCACAGCCTAGTGGGTGAGATTTTAAAAAAAAAAAAATGGAGTTCTCATTAGATGCCATGGCAAGCCCCCAGAGCCCACCAGACTGACAGTTCCTGCGGAACACAGCAAGCTACCCACAAGCTGAGGCACTATTTTGAAGCCTCCCGTCACTTTTCTATTTGAAGGTACAGGTTTGAGTGTGAGGTTCCAATACCTAAGTGAGAACATAAAGCAGTTTGAGTCTAACACCATCTGGAAAGCCTTAGGAGGTTCGCATTATCTTTGCACCTGTCACGGAGAAGAAAAATCAACTCTGATTTTTAGAAGGGACTGAAGCCATTTAGGTCTTGCTGGAATGACTCCCCTGGCAGCCCCGGAGCACACCACCATCCCGGCCATACCCTCTTCCTTCTTTAAATTCCCTTTCAAGAGACTCGTAGAAAGAAATCCAACCACAAAAGTACCATGTGAAGCTCTGCCCATGGCACTCTCCCCACCCTGAGTTGCTTAGGCAGCCTCCTGCCAGCAAGACAACATACCTTCAAACTCATGGAAGGAAGTTACAGCCACTCTGTTTTCCAGGTGCAGAGAGGAGCGCCAGACCCTTCACAGTTAACGCATGCAAATCATCACCAGGACTCAGGGAAGAAAGCACGAATCTCCAACACCTTTCGCCCATCCCCATAACCAAACTGTGCCCTTGGGACCTGGAGTATCAAGCTCATTATCCAAAGGCACATTCTAAGCGCCGTTGTTCTAGATGGCAAAAAAAAAAAAAAAGAGAATTACATGGACTCAATCCTTGCCTTGCCATGTTTAGAATTTGTCCATCCTTTTTCCTGTACTTAGTTTTACACTGGCTAAAAGGATACATGTTATGAAAGGCTTGATTGCTGCATGTAAGCATGTAACACAGGGATTATTACACAATGAGTGAACTTAAGGAGAAAGGTATTTTATTTATAGCACTACTGTATCACAAGTTAATTTCCTTTTTTTTTACCATGGCAACGCAAGGCGACATGCACAAATTCTGCATTGGGGGAATCTCACCAATAAAACATACTGAGAATGCGGCTTTTGGGGCTAGAGGTTAGCTGATGCTCAATCTACCCCAAAGCAATACCAAGTCCTAACTGAAAGTTCCAGTCAAACACATGAAGTGGTGAATTAAGAAAAGAACGGGCAACAGTACTGGGCTGCATTCAGGTGGGAGGTGCTTGGTTTTGTTTTTTGCCCTCCTCACTTTAAACCAGGTGTATTCTCAGCTGTGATCTTGAGGCTTGCCTCTTAGAGTTAATAGCCAAACTGCCTTGACAGTCATGCATGCCAATTTCTTTCCTACTAGAATCTCTGAAGGCAGGCAAGGCTCTGCTTGCCCACTGTGCGGTCTGTATGGTTACTTTGGGCGTGGGAGGTTGTTGTATTTATAACTGCTTAATCTTCCTCCTACTCTAATAAAATCTTGAGTAGCTTTGGGTTCAGAAGAGAAAACTGTTGCACTGTTGCAGAAAGTAACAACAGTATGGTGTCAGCACCTCCCAGAGAGTTATCCGAGTGCCAGGTGAATTTCCCTATGTTACAGTATCATACATGTCTATATTCTATTACATCCACCCAGATGTAATTTACAGTAACTTTCATTGGTAGAAAATTGTCCCAAATTCAATTCTTTTGAATTGCAAAAGAAATGACATTTTCTTCCAAACGGTCCTCAATTTCCTCATTAGTTTGTCCGAGTTTTCCAACCTTAATAATTCCATGTCTCTCAGATGGTATTTTGATTACATCTAACCTGAGTAGATCCCAAGAAGGCCTACGAAAGAAAGTGCTTATTTTATAACTAATGAATGGTTACAATGTTGTTTGGAACTTGTGGGTGGCTTCTTGGAACGTAAACACATTCGTTGGCTTCCATGGCACGTCCTCTGTGTTTTATTTCCGACGTAGCCGGTGGGCGCCTTGGCTGTTTGATATGTGAGATGCTCATATTATACTCAGCGCAGAGGGGCTGATTCTCATGTGAATAGAGAAGCAAATCCTGCACCCACTACAAGCATGTCCAAATTAAAGTCCCAGGTTTGCACCCCTTTTTTAAACTACTGACTAAAACAGAGTTTGTGTCTTTCAAACATAGCAATACATTTTTTCAATGGCAGCTACACAGTGAAAAATCCTAAAGACAAAAGCATTTCCGATTCACCCACTCACCCACAACTGAAGAATTTAAACTAAAGCAAAAGGAAGAGATTTGAGTAGAACAATTGAGACATCCAAATGTCAATTTATAAGCCCTTAATACTTGGGTTTATGAAACATAATTTTTCAAAACTGGATTTTTCCAGAAAACAGAACCTGTTCCTGAACACACAGGACAACTCTAAGGACAGAATGGATAAACGAAGCAGAACTGGACCCTTCCATTACGGGCAGACACACTGAGGCTGAGGGTCCAAACAGTTCTCCCTGGCATCACATGAAAATGATGTTGTTGATTTTTTTTCTATGTAGTTCATGCTTCCTTACATAGAATAAAATAGTTTTTAACATTAACAAGTTTTTTTTTTTTAAGATTTTATTTATTTGACAGAGAGAAACACAGCCAGAGAGGGAACACAAGCAGCGGGAGTGAGAGAGGGAGAAGCAGGCTTCCCGCCAAGCAGGGAGCCCGATGTGGGACTCAATCCCAGGTCTCCAGGATCATGATCTGAGCCGAAGGCAGTCGCTTAACCAACTGAGCCACCCAGGAGCCCCAACATTAACAAGTTTTGATGGCAATCCTTTAAGAAATATGTGCTTTCCTGCCTTTTTAAACAAAATGGTAGATATCACACGCAGAAATGCACTTTAATATCATGATGTCCTTGGGGGCTAGGGAAGGTGCCTCTCAGAGTGGCACTTTTATCAGTCTAATTCACTAGCGATGAGAATTCAAGGCCGAATTAACAGTTGCCTAGAAAAGCTAGATATGTTCACCTGGGTGGCTTAGGGCCCCTAAGTGGCTCAGTCATTAAGCATCTGCCTTCCGCTCAGGTCATGATCCTAGGGTCCCAGGATCAAGACCCGCATCGGGCTCCCTGTTCGGTGGGAATCCTGCTTCTCCCTCTCTCATTCCCCTCAGCTTGTGTTCCCTCTTTCACTGTGTTTCTCTTTGTCAAATAAATAAATAAATCTTTAAAAAAAGAAAGAAATAAAAGCTAGAAAAACTAGTTAAAAGAGCAAATTTAATATTATTATTGTAATGCTAAACTAATACAGTCAGCTCTCGGTACATCTTCATGTCCAATGTGCACGTAAACCTGCAGGTATGTGTGTCTATGTATAAATGTTTGTATGTCCGTGTTTTCTCCTCATTTCCCCAGGAGCTCTTCCCTCTGTTCAAAATATTCCCTGTTTTTATATTCTAAATATTCTCCTTTTTCCTACTTTCTAAATGGTTAGTGCTTCCAGAAGTCTGACCACCTGCCGAATGAAATATCGTCCTATCTTGGGCAGAGGAGTAAATAATACCAGTCAATGACAAAGACAAGTTGAAGTTCTGTTATTCCACTTCTACACTTATGTTTCAGTTTATCTGTTTATTCTCTACTTAACCTCCAAGCCCAATTCCAAATGTGGTATGGCTTCACGTCCACCCTGCGGCCATCCCCGCTCTGCAGCATCCCCACTGTATAACAGCATCCGTGCGTGTAAGCCTTCGCTCCAGATCTCACTGCACACAGAGTGCCCCGTGCACCTGCAAGTGCGACAAGAAGCCTCCCAGCTGCTTTCTGATCATGATGATGTATTAGCTTCTGCTGTGATATGACCAAGTCTCTGTACTCATCTACACTCGCCTCTCCCCTTCCAGGTGGGCAGCATGCTGAAGACCCCCAAATTACCTATTTGGCTGTGCAACATCAATGGAAACCCCAGTATCCTTTTCAGCACAAACAGGCAGCTCTTATCAGAATGGAAAGCGGAGCGTCGCTTTGATCTGTACCTGTACGGTGGAAGGCCTCCCCAGAAGAAGCCAGTGCGTCTCACAGTAGGTGAGCATTTCTGACTCCAAGTGCCCAGCGCTTTAGTGCGCTCAGAAAGATGCGGCTGCCGATGTTGTGCCACTGGGCGGGTATCCACGCTCGCCCGACCTGAATGTGCTTGGGCTTGAGTTCTGAAATGAAACCCGTGACATGAGCCCCACGGGTCTAAACCCAAGGAGGGCAACCTGGGCAGTCTGCAGTTGCTTTAAATAAGAGCAGCGTGTTTAGAAGTCACGCAGAGGAACAAACATCTAGGTAAGAGAAACAACAAAAGGGAAAGAATCCCTTCTGCAAAAAGTCCTCTCTGCAGGATCTTTTACCTGTGAGCAAGAGGCACTTACTGCCTAAGGGAAGAACTGGAAAAACGGATAAACTAGGGCAGTGGTTGTTCCAGTCGATCAGTTCTATCCTACAACTGATCAGATGACCATCCAGTGACATAAGTCAGCAAACTGAGAGTGCATTTCTGTGTAGATGTTTGAGGGCCTACCAAGTGCCAAGCACTGTGCTGGGCACTCAGAAAGTCGCAATAACAAGGCACAGTCCCAGCAAAATGTAAGAGGTTCTGGTCCAGTGGGAGAAACAGACAACCACAACGGTCATTTCATTTCAATTACAACCATATTTGTTTAAACTCATAAGGAAAAAAGGCCAGACTTTAACTGTCTTTAAACTTTAAATGTCTTTAAGCACCGGCCTTTTGGACAAGGCAATAAACATGGTAAGACTGGGAGTCTGTAGTGGGCGTATTGGTTCTGCTGGTGGGGGGTTTGACTCCGCATTTAGCATCACTCGTGTTCAACAGCTTTTTATTATGACTGAATCTGGAAAATTATCATAGTGACTCTTATCTCTGAAGCTCCTAATTCTTCTTTAATTATGAGAGATATATATTAGTGCATTTAATTTAGGGAGACATTGACAATATGTTCCTTAAAATATCATTCCTACTTTACTCTCTTTTCTGAGGAAAGTACCATTAAAAAAAAAAAAAGATTTTATTTATTTGAAAGAGAGAGTGTGTGCATGCACATGCCCAAGCATAGGGGGAGGGGCAGAGGGAGAGGGAGAAAGAGAATTCCAAGCAGACTCCAAAATTAGCACAGAGCCCCATGTGGAGCTCAATTCCAGGACCTGAGATCATGACCTAAGCCACAATCAAGAGTCAGATGCTTAACAAACTGAGTCACCCAGGCACCCCAGAAAACATGTTTGTATTAACTCACAGGCATTGCAAGCATTCTCTTCTGGGCACTGTATGGGAAGATATACATATAATCCCATTAAGTTCTCCCAGCAGTCACAGGAGGTAGATACTATGATAACTATTTTCACATAGAAGAAAACTGAGGCAGCCAATAAATAGTTACTAACTGAATAAATGAGGCTGAGAGATATTAAGTACCTTCTCAAATGTCATATGAGACAAAGCTGGTTCTCTTTTTTGTAAGATTTTATTTATTTATTTATTTATTTATTTATTTATTTATTTATTTATTTGAGAGAGGCAGAGAGAGACACGAGTGAAATGAGGGGCAGAGGGAGAAGCAAGGAGCCCAATGCAGGCTACCATCCTGGGACTCCAGGATCATGACCTGATCTGAAGGCAGATGTTTAGCCAACTGAGCCCACGGGGCGTCCTAAGACAAAGCTGATTTTTGAACCCAGTCCTTGACTACCTCACTAAACCACCTTACCCATCAGCCAGAAATGTAAATGTTCTCTTAGAAACACTGAAAAGTCACGAGCTGTCCCTTCTCCTGGTTTTCCTGACAACATCCTGTGGCCTACATCCTGTGTCACATCATGGTGCTGGAATGCACATCACATGTTTCAAAATACACAACGACCCATGTTACCACAGACTTGTTCTGTATGGGGCATTTCTATACACCATCTACTGGAATCCCCCTCTGCTTAACCAGTTCTAGGAACACAACTTGCTGAGCCCAGTTCCTGCCCACCCATCATGTTTTCCTTCCTTCTTGGCTTTCTCTGGAACAGCGTATAGAGGCAAGGACCTAAATGCTGGCTGTTTGGGGCACCTGGGTAGCTCATTTGGTTAGGCGTCTGCCTTTGGCTCAGGTCCTAATACTAGGGTCCTGGGATTGAGCTCAACAGGGTCAGGCTCCATGCTCAGCAGAGATCCTGTTTCTCCCTCCCCTTCAGCCCCTTCCCCGGCTCTCTCTCTCACTCACTCTCACATAAAGAAGTAAAATCTTTTTAAAAAATGCTGGTTTTTCCTCACTCAGATACTCACTCCCATCACTGGGAAAGGAACCAACATGAAGCTGAACATGTACCAGGAAGACGGTTTTCTCCAGTGGAGATGGCGATCAGAACCAAGTGGAGAGAAGCCACCATCCACTGGCATGGAACCATTCCCTTTCTCTAAAGAGAAAGCCAGGATGTGCAATGATTTCTGAAGTGTTGAGCTGCTGGGGCACAAAGCCTCATATGGGGGTAGACCACTTCACTTCTATATTCCTCATTCATGAACCCCACTGGAAAACCCTGATAGCCATTTTTTTCTTTTTTCTTCCTTTTTTTTTTTTTTTTTTTTTTTTTTTTTGGTCTCTGTGAAGCCCTCTGCAGTTCCTATCTGAGCTACCAAAGAAACATAGACCCTTCCAGCAGGGGCTGCAAGGTGTATCCTCTAGACTTGCCTAGACTGCTGCCTTCATTGTATTCAATAGAGCAAATGAAGCGTCTTTCCTGTCTGTTATTTTCGATCAGTCTTTTCTTGGGTGTGATTCTCCCTGAGGATTATGGACGCAGGCAGCTAGCTTTCATTTGGGGATGAAGTCATCAGTCATGCATCATCCGAGTTTTAGTTATGGCAAGGACTCAAGGCTTCTCAAAGACTTCCTGGTAGGGAAAGCATTCCTTTCCAAGGTTACATTGCACATGCCCACATTAGCAAGTTCTGGTCATTAAAATAGTAAGTGAGCTTCTTTGGGCTTGGGGTGGGGACTCTTCCTGCTAGTGTGGCAGAGATAGTCGTCGGCTTATGGGTTCAAGCAGTCAAGGCGAGCATACAGAAGGAGACATTCTTTCTACCAGTGCTATGTCTGTTTCTTGTCTTTATAAGCTGAATATAAATACACAAATATAAGCTGAGAAAGAAGTCTTATTCCCAGATAAAATAAAATTATATATAAAAATAGAATCTCTGGGGTGCCTGGGTGGCTCAGTTGTTATGTCTGCCTTCAGCTCAGGTCATGATCCCGGACTCCTGGGATCGAGCCCCACATGAGGCTCCCTGCTGGGCAGGAAGCCTGCTTCTCCCTCTCTCACTCCCCCTGTTTGTGTTCCCTCTCTAGCTGTGTTTCTCTCTGTCAAATAAATAAATAAAATCTTTAAAAAAAATAGAATATCTTCTTATGTCATCGTTTAAAGGGGAAACAATCCTTTTTAGAATCCTTCCCGGTCCTGTTGAATGCTTACACTTTTTCTAAAGAAATACATAGAATAAGATACATATTCTTTCTTTAAAAAGTACACAAAAAACATTTATACCTTTTTCCAAACCCACTCCACTAGTCTGCCAACTCACAGACCTACGGCTCCGTATTCACAAGCAAAGGTTAGATGGCTATGAACACCTTTTCTGAGCCCATCGTCAAAATTAATTTGTGAAATGCATTTTCATTTGGCTCAAAGAATAATGTTTTAACTCAAGGAGCATGTAGAAAATGAAACTTCAAGGTGAATAATAAATTATGTCAAAAAAGAAAGCCAATTTGGCTTGGATTGCTGATTACAGTATCTTTATTACATTAGTATTCTCATGAGGGATTTGAACGGCATTGGGTAAATACATGGATCCTTCTTGACCCTTGTTTTATTTGGTCTTAGTCTTAGTAATATTGTGCTTTTCCCAATGTGCGGGCCTGTTTTTTATTTTATGGATACTGAGGCATTTTTAACCAAATGTCCCTGTTGGAGTGGACTACTAGAAAGCTGAGAGACAATGAGGAAAAAAACAGCACGTGCCTCAGGAAGGAAGTTCCCAGCCATGAGTAAGAGATTTCACACAAAAGTGGCTCAAACAATAAGGGGGTGCTTTTCCAACAAGAATGATCCAGCAAGGGACCCACGACTCTCTTATGTCAATCGAGATTCATCTGCAAGGGCCTGAGAGCAGGACACTTGTTACCAGAACAAAATCGGGGTTCTCGAGAAGTAAGAAGGGCAGGACAATGTTGTGGAGACAACTGTTCCGCCATCCTGACAAAAGGCATTTTTTTTTTAGTATAGTTATTGATCTTTTTTTTTTTAACAAAAGGCATTTTTAATTGGCCTCATTTCTGAATCTATTTTTGGTCCCTACTCTATTTTTTCTTTGAATTTCTAATTTATTTATAATTTGTGTGATTTTGCCATATTTTATGTGTTGTAACTTGTCCTGAATTACTCCTGGAACAGATCTATAAATAAGTAAAATAATAGAGGAAAGATTAAGAACCTACATTTTATATATAAATGTATAATAAGTTTGATATATATAAAGGCATTAATCACTTTTCATGTCAATGGTGGAAAATGAGTTTTTATTATATCTTATTAACAGGGCACCCAGTAATTTTTTTAAAGATGGAAACATGCTATTTAAAAGGAGCTGGAAATGTCCTGGGATTATCAGATCACCTCTGAACTTCCAGTGTTTTGAGATAAATGACTTTAATTGTCCTGTCAGCAGCTGCTGCTTCTCCTTCTTCTTCTTTCTCCTCCTCCTCCTCCTCCTCCTCCTCCTCCTCCTCTTCCTCCTCCTTGTCCTCCTTCTTCTTCAATTTTAGTTATACTTATTTATTTTAGAGAGGGAGAGAGCACAAGGGAGGGGATGGGGCAGAGGGAGAGAGAGAGAATCTCAAGCAGACTCCCCACTGAGCATGGAACCCAGTGCAAGGCTGGACTTCATGCCCCTGAGATCACAACCTGAACCAAATCCAAACTTAACTGACTACACCACCCAGGTGCAACATGCCCTGTCAGCTTCTTAATCAATCAGGAAAAAGTTATTTGCTTGAAGACAGAGATGAATAATTTTTCTGAACAGTTACCTAAATTGACTGTATCCACAGTGGGACAATGTCCCTGAGGAGATAGTAAATACATTTTTCCCTCAATATTGACTTGGACTCTATGTCTCAAAATTATTATCTGTTCTTAGAGAAGATGTGCATAGGACTTTTTCAAGTACCTGTTCACCATGTGGCAAGACGAGATGGGAACTGGCCAGGGCACAGGGAGCCCGAGAGTCCCTTCCCCACGCTGGCTGGCTTTGGCGTTGGGCTCGCCAGGTCTGTGCAACCTGCGGTCCCACCTGGACCTGATTTTATTTACAAGTAACACAAACTATGTATATAGATTGTTGACTGTTATAATGGCTTTTTCAGGGCCCTGGAGACACAACCATTTGTTCATTCATTCAGAGAACCTTTCTAATGTTTCCTACGTGCCAGGAGTCCCACTGGGTGCTAGAGAAATAACAGGAAGCACAATCAGCCACGGGCCCTCTTCTCTCATGGAGCTTAGGCTCTTCTGAGGTGATGGCATTAATGAGAACACCACTTTAATGAATATAAACTTGAAAACTGAGATAAGCATTCAGAGGGAAGGGATTTCCAATGCATAGTGTCTTAGACTTAAGGCCTGGAAGTTCAGGAAAAGGCTTCTCTGTGAACAGATGGTTAAGCTGAGGTAGGAAGCTAAGTAGAAATAACCAGGAGAGTCGTAGAGGGATGAGCATGGGCAGATCCCTGTGGTGAAGGTGCTTAGGGAATGGAGAAGCCAGAGGGGCTGAGGTGCAGAAAGCAAGGTGGAGGGTGGCTGGGAAGCAATTTGTGGCAAACTTGGAGGGTTTTAAGTGAGCTGGTAAAATGTTTCTTTTAAGCCTCAATGTGGAGAATGGGCTGCAGAGAGCCTGGACGGGATGTAAAGACGAGTTAGGAGGCTATAGCTGTGGTACAGGGAAGAGATGGCCAGAGAAAGCAGTGGCAATAAAAGTAGACTAAAGTGGGCCACTCGAGAGATACCTACCAGTAAAACAGAAAAGGCCAAGAGATTGATTGGGGAGGGAAGCCTCAAGAGCAGGAGGAGGGGGAAGGGAGAGGGAGGGAGGACACAAGAATGACTTCCAAGTTTCTGATTTGAAAACAGATAGAAGGTTGTGCCTCCACTGAATTTGGAAACACCAAAAGAATGGCAGATTTGGAGAAGAGGAAATCCCAAGTTCAGTCTTGGATGGAGCATTCACATGGAAAGGAAGAACAGGGACCCAGCACTCAGAGGAGAGGCTCGGACCTGAGAACTACATCTGGGAGTCTTGATGGGAAGTAACATGAGAGTCTGGAATACATGTGCCTAAGGAGAGTAGGAAGCAAGAAGAGCGCTGAGTCTCAAACTGAGCCTCGAGGAATTCCAGGGTCAGTAGTCAAGTCAGGCATGATGAGCCTGGGAAAGAGGCAGAGAAGGAGCAGACAGGTACAAGAGGTGGCCATCAGGTGATATCTAAATAAAAGGTATTTTCAGTCAATGACTCTCTTGATGTTAAAGTCAACAAGAGGGGATCAAGCCTGAATAAATCCGGAAAGTTATTTTCAGGATATAAGTTTAACTTTAATTCTGTAGAATGCCATCATATCCAATCTCATTCCAAGAAGGACTTACAATGGCTGATAACTGGGGAGATTTCATCAAGAACTTTGAATCTTTTTTTCTGTTGTTAAAGCCCATAAGCAAACTTCTCACTACTGTCCACAAGGTGGTGCTATGAGAGTGACTTTTTTCAATCTCATTATCAAATCTAATTATCAAGTAGATGTCGGTGATTCAGTCACAAACAAAAAAATCCAGTAAATAACTACACAATTGATGTAAGGGATATTCAGTCTTTGTGATACCTGGAACTGGTATCTCTAAGCTTAGTGAGCAGAAGTATTACAACTTAGGAGTTGTCTTCTCTCTTCTGCTCCAATGGGGGCTGCAAGAAGGATAGATGTTAACTTCAAAATAGCCCCCTTCCTGGTGAGGGCACCCCTGGCTCTCCCCTGGACTATGACAATAGCCACCCAAGTGCTCCCCTTACTTCTCTCCTATCCCCTTTCTGTCCTTTTTCAACATAGCAATCAGTCCTCTTTCTAATATTTGAATCTGATCTATTATAACAATTCATATTACTATGATATGAATTCATTTTCATGTAATGAGGACAAAGTACCAAAATCTTAACATGATCTACAAGAGCCATTTAGCTCCTGATTCATCTCATGCCACTCTCTTTCTCATCCCCATACTCCACCCAAGCCACACTCATCCCACGTCAGGGGCTTTGTCCAAACTGTTCCCACAACAATCTTCACTCTTGTTCTTAAGACCTCTGCAGAGGGGCGCCTGGGTGGCTCAGTTGGTTGGACAACTGCCTTCGGCTCAGGTCATGATCCTGGAGACCCGGGATCAAGCCCCACATCAGGCTTCCTGCTCAGCGGGATGCCTGCTTCTTCCTTTCTCAGTCCCTCTGCTTGTGTTCCCTCTCTCGCCGTGTTTCTCTCTGTCAAATAAATAAAATCTTTAAAAAAAAAAAAAAGACCTCTGCAGAAAACCACTTCTTCAGAGGGGCCTTCTCTGACTTCTCCCTGTTCCAGTAGCACCCCGGTTCATTTTTCTTTACACCCTGTTCTTTATACCACTTGCCATCATTTACAACGACATGCTTATTTACAAGCTTATGTGTTAAATGCCTAGCTGCCCTAGACCAGTGGTTCTTAAGCTTTACAGTCTCAGAACACTTCTATGTTTTTACAAATTATCAGTGACCCCTCTCAAGGAGCTTTTATTCATCTGAGTAATATCTATTAATATTTGTCCTATTAGAAATTAAAACTAAAAATTACTTAAATGTTAATTCATTTAAAATAACAATGGTAAAACTTATCACATATTAACCCAAGATAGTATTTTATGAAAAACAACTATATTTTCCAAAGGAAAAAATGGTGAAAAGGGTGTCATTATTTTACTTTTCTCTAAATCTGATTAACGGCCAACTTAATAGAAGACAGTTATATTCTCATATTTGCCTCTGCATTTAATTTGTCATGCTATGTTTTTAAGTTAAAATGCATGAAGAAAATCTGTCTTTATATAGATATGTAGCTGAAAAAAGAAAGAGAAATGTAACAGCTTGTGGCTATTCTTCTTTGATACTACACCAAAACTCGACAAGCAGTCATTTTTTTAAAGTTTAGTTACAGTGTAGAAACTGGAATCATATCAGTGAATTCTTCAAATTCTGTTACATCAAAATCCATTCATGTTTATTGTACTTTAAGTGGATCTTTCCCATGCATTTGTCATTTGGAAAATATTGGTGTGAGGGGCACCTGAGTGGCTCAGTACTCTTGATTTCAGCTCAGGTCATCATCTCAAGGTCATGAGATTGAGCCCTACCTTGGGCTCCATGTTCAACAGGAAGTCTGCTTGAAATTCTCTCACTTCCTCTCCCTCTGCCCTTTCCCAGTCTCATGCACTCGCTCACTCACTCTCAAGTAAATATCTTTTTAAAAAAGAAAAATACTGATTTGTTGAATTACAAAGATCCTTAAATGATATATTTTATAATATAATATCCAAAAATCACATTAGTCACTAATGAAATACTGGTACATGAAACAAAAAATGGAGCTCACAAACATAGTATTGAAGGAAAAAACAAACAGGAAATAGCCCTTGCCAGATGGTTCTACTTACATATAATCCAAAACAGCTAAAACGGATCCGTGGTGACAACGGCAGGAGCCTGGGTACATTTGGTGGCAGTGATTAAGAGGAGTAAGGGGTTTGTGGAGTAGCAATAATGTTTTTATTTCCAAGCCTGGGTACTGGCTACACAGTTGCATTCACTTGCAAAATTTTTTCAAAATTATATTCTTAAATTTAGGCTCCTTTCTATGTGTATGATATAGTTAATAAAAAGATTTTTCTGAAGAGGACGTTTGAGGATAGACATATAGATCAATGGAATGGAATTACAAGCCCAGAAATGAACCCTAAATTTCATAGTCAATTGATTTTTGATAAAGAGGACAAGACAATTCAATGGGGGGAAAGAATGGTCTTTTCAACAAACGCTGGGACAACTGGTGATCCACATGCAATAAATGATTTTGGACCCCAATCTCACACCATATACAAAAATTTAACTCAAAATGTGTCATAGATTTAAGCATAAGAGCTAAAACTAGAACACTTTCAGAAGAAAGCATAGGAAGAAAGCCTTGAGATTTTGTTTTAGGTAGTGATATCTTAGACACAATACCAAAAACACAAGCAATAAAAGACATGATTAATAAGTTGGACTTTCCCAAATTTAAAACTTTTATACTTAAAAGGGTACCATCAAAGAAAGACAAGCCATAGACTGGGAGAAAATATTTACAAATTATGCATCTGATAAGAGACTTGTATCCAGAATATGTAAAGAACTTGCATAATTCACTGACAAAACAACCCAATTTTAAACTTGCAGGGATTTGAATAGACATCATTTCAAAGGATATCTACAAATGGCTCAATAAGCACACAAAATGATTTTCAACATTATTAGCTATTAGGGTAGTGAGATACCACTTTATACTCACTAGGATGGTTATAATAAAAAAGAAAAGTGTTGCTGAGTATGCTAAGAAATTAGAACACTCATACATTACTAGTGGAAATATAAAATGGTGCAGCCATGAGAGAACACAGTTTGGCAGTTCCTCAAAATGTTAAAGATAAAGTTACCATATTACCCAGCAATTCTACTCCCAGGTATATACCTCCAGAAAAACAAAAACATATGTCCACATAAAAAACTTGCACACAAAAGCTTATGTCAGCATCATTAATAATAGTCAAAAAAGTAGAAACAACTTAAAGGTCCATCACCTGACAAATGATAAATAAAAAACCATATATTGTTATAATGGGATATTATGCAGCCATAGAAAGGAAGAGATAACCATATCATAGTTGGCTATTACACAGGTGAATTTCAAAAAATTATGCTAAGGGAGAGATGTTAGTCAAGAAAGACCACATATTGTATGCTTCCTTTTATATAAAGTGACCAGAATAGTCAAATCTATAGAGGCATAAACTAGATTAATAGTTGCCTAGGGTGGGGGGCAGAGAGAGGAGGAGGAGAGGGTAGGTGAGGAGCAGGGATGGAAAGCGACTGCTAATGGGTACTAGGTTCCTTTGAGGGGATGATGAAGTGTCCTACAATTAGATTATGGTGATGGTTACACACTCTCTTCATATAATAAAGAACATTTAAACAGGTGAACTTTATGGAATGTAAATTATATGCCAGTAAAGTTATTTATAAAAAACAGCTATTTATATGGGGTACCAAAACCATCCCTGTGAAAGGGATTGTAGTGAAATAATAAGGATCTGACAGGCTGGCAGAGACAAGACATCTCTGCCTCTAACCAGCATGGCTTGAGAGGCATAACTGTTTCTGGGCTTGGGAGGTGGTGACAGTTTCATCACCATCCCCCACCCCCAACATAACCAGCACAGCTCCCTACAAACCCACTGGCATTTGACTTGCTTCATATGCTGAGCTCAGACTCTTCCCCAGCCTGATAAAGTCCTTTCACCTTGGATTAGCTTTTGTTTTGCATGCCACGATAACCCCACAAGACAGGGGCAGCCGGCCCCTTCCTCTCCCTCGGGGGGTTCCCAAGGACACCCAAGTTCACCACACTCTTCCTCCCCCACCTTAGTGCTTAAATGACCACCACCCATGTGAGATGTGCTGTGAGGAACATACAGCAGCACAAGAAGCCACACTGTGCACGAGCTAATCAGACCTGACCAGGCAGAAAGCCAGGGGAGCCCTGATGGGCAAAACAAAAGTGGCAGGTGAGCAGCCTGCTTGGCTGCTACTTAAAAGACAAACAGATTCACTAACTAAGCAATTTAAAACCAGAGGGGAGGAAAGAGGTGTGCAAATGAGCTGGCGAAGTGAACCCAGCCGTCACCGTCACCGTGACTGAGCACAACTGCTGTTGGGCGGTTCACAGGACGCTCAGAACACAGCCAGTGCCAAGCTCACCAAGCAGGTGTCTACGCGTGTGCACACAGAGTCCTTTCCCAACCAAGTACGGTTCAGAATAACACCATCCATAAAAGGCTCCAGAGCCCCAATTTAATAAATTTAATCAAAACGCAGAACGTTGTAATGTGCACAAGGCTGTAATCACTGCTTAAAGTTAGTGACAGCTGCTCAAAGCTACCAAGCATGTAAAATGAAAAGCCAATTTGGAATCTCGTCCACAGAATGAGATTTCCTATTTTGAAACAGGAATGGTACAGCACAGAAAACGCTTTGCTCCTTATCGTGGTCTGGGTCACTTTGCCCTGCACACTCAGGTTGAGGCTGCTAGCATATGGAAAAGGATGAAATTGTTACCCAAGAATTTAATAGATCCAGGGACATAAGGTATGATGGGTTTCCTTGCTCTGCCCCAGTGTGGTACCCCTTTCCTGGAACCACCGAGGAAATATATGTTCCAACCAACAGGCCACATCTGGGTTGTTTTTTTCTAGCTTCTTCTCCCCAGAAACATCAGAGAGGTTCTAAACAGTTTTGTTTACTTGAAGTCTGTTACTAAGAAAACAACTCTTAAAATCATAAAATCCAGTCCCTTGCATTTTTCTCTGCTCCTTCTTTTCACAAACTTCCCTGTGAGTCATTTTGGCCTGAGAAATAGATTTAATCAGTTCTTTGGTGTTGATGGAAAGGTATCTTTTGGTTATCTACTCAAACAGTTCCCAGTTTTGATGAAAAAGGATACAGAACAAAGCAGGGGTGACGAGGATGGGAATAGGGAGAGGGAAGGAAGGGAGAGAGAAGAAGAGGAGGAGGACAGTAAGAGGGAGGAGAGCCAGACCCTCCAGGGTAATTCAGACTGATACGGGGCAAGCTTCCCAGAGAAGACAGAAAACAGTACAGCCCTAGTAACTGCACATGTTTTATAGAAAGCTGGTTAGAGTAGCCGACTCCTTGTAGTAAGTCTGGCTTGCCATTTGTTTCCGAAGGAAACAGGATTCCCACCCTGAGCTTCAGTTTTCTCATTTTGAAATAATTATAACCCACAGACTATTTGTAAAACTATTAGGAAAACAAGAATTCAATGAGCTACTTTAGGCTCCTTCAGACCATAGTAAAACAAGGAAAGAAAAAATGACTCAAACTTTAGTGAACTTTACTAGTTAAGAACTTGGCATATATTTTTAAACACAATGTGTCTATAATACTTTAAGGATACAGAACTGAAGATATAGAACATGTTTCCTTAATCCTCAAATCATATTCCTAGTTCAAAATAGTTGGATGTTGGGGCACCTGGGGGGCTCAGCTGGTTAAGCGCCTGCTTTCGGCTACGGGTCGTGATCTGAGGGTCCTGGGATCAGGCCCCACATCGGTCTAATTGTGCTATCTCTCTTGTCAAATAAACAAAATCTTTAAAAAAAAACGTTGAATGTTGATCTAGCTATATTCAAAGGATGAGGCAAGTTCGGGGTCCCCCTACTACTCTGCCATCTTAACTCTGCTCTGTATGGACAGTGTCTCCTAAAATATTCTACGTCTATACTTTGCTAATTTCCATCTCTCTCCTCCACACTCCCACCTCTCTGGATGTTTTTAGAGCCTCCATAAACATTCTGAGTGTGACCCAAAGACGCTGCCTATAAAATGATAGTAACATTGTGGTATCACACAAATAATGGCCAGAATTAAGTGTATTTAGTTACAACCAGGGGCATATTGCATGTGTAATTCACAAGTATAGTAAATAGTTTTCCCCTTAAATTCCATAGAACAGGGGCACCTGGGTGGCTCGGTCGCTTAAGTGTCTGTCTTTGGCTCAGATCGTGATCTCAGGGTCTTAGGATCGAGCCCCACATCAGGCTCCCTGATCAGAAAGTATGTATCTCCCTCACCCACTACCCATCTACCCTCCACCCTGCTTCTACTCTCTCTCTCTCTCTCTCAAATAAATAAATAAAATATTTTTTTAAATTCCATAGGGCAGAATTTTTTTAAGATTTTATTTTCTATTTTTAAATAATCTGTATACCAAGCATGAAGCTCAAACTCACAACCCCAAGATCGACAGTCACAGGCCCCACTGACTGAGTCAGCCAGGTGCCCCTAGAGAACAGAACTGAATGCAAGACGGCAGGGAGGTTCAGACTTGTACAAGACCACTATCCACATTGACTGTGGCAGTGTTCCCCCCAGTGCTCCTTCCTATACTTGAAATTTCTGTCACCTGCCCACCCCACCTTCTCCGGAGCCCTACAGCACCCTTGGAGCCTCTCATTCCTTTCAGCAAGCAGGCACAAGGAAGCACTCACTGTGACCTTTCTAATAGGTCACATCCCAAGAGCCCCCTGCCACAACAGAGGAGGTTCACATTCAAGCAGAAGTCTCACACTACCACCGCCAGCTGCCTCACATGCTTCTTTAATATTTGATTTAAATCCCCACTTGAAAATAGCTTCAGTGTCTAATCTTGCACTGGAAATGCTGTTTACATAGCAAGAGAGAGAAAGAAAAACACGACAAATTTCTAGACTGGCCCACCTCTGTCACTTTATGGTTTAGCTCATCTTCAAAATGATCTTTTAAAAATTGCATTTAAATAGTGTTGTAGCAGCTACTGATGTGGGTTGAAGTTGGATTTAGTAGCTGTTTTCCAGGTGAGGAAAGAGATTCAGAGAAGGTAAGCAAGCTGCTTGAAGTCTCATGTTGAGTGAATTGCAAGGCCAGGGCTCGAAGCTGGGGCTTCTGGTTTTATCTGGGGCTCCTTCCCCTCTCTGTTCCACCAACACCTGTGCACACTGCCTTAGTGCAAGATAGGAGGCTCAGTGTGGGAGAAGAAGGGAGGTCAGCCACTTTTTCTAAGGGCCCTTGGGCCAGAGAGCCTGGCAATGGTCCCAGACCTCCAAGGTGGAGTCTTGAGGGGTGACGGACGGGGTCACATCAAAGCAGAGCGCTGCCCTGCCATCTCTGGGAACCCAGACCATGCCCTTCCGGACTCTATGGCAGGATATCTGAGTTTTGGAGCCTTTCTGTAAGATTCCAGGATGCCTCTGTCTCCTCTAGCAAAAAGTAAACACTGCCCCTACAGGCCATTGGTCCTTGGTTTGCCATGCACTCACTCATCCATTCATTCACTCATTCACTCATTCATTCATTCACTCACTCATTCATTCATTGTCTGCTCTTCCTCCCTAGGATGTAAGCTCCATGAACACGGGAATTTTGTCTCTTTTGTTCACTGATAAATATCTGCACTTAGTACAGTGCCCAGCACATGGTAAGCTTGGAATAAAAATATGATGGAAAAAAAATACAGAACCTACAAGCTTCCCCTATTTTGACTAGATTACATCTCACCAGCACACATGTTGAAGGCCATAAGCAAAACATTCCCAGAAGTCAAGGGAAATGTGATGAAAGAAGATGCCCCAGGAGGGGGCTTTCTCTGTGCTGGGGGCTGGGGGGCAAACTGTAACTTAGCACTAACAGTCATCTTTCAAAATAACCACTGAGAATTGGAGAGGGACTGATTATAGTATATCTTGGCATTTCTTTGTTTTGTTTTGTTTTGTCTTAATCTCTAGAAACTCTTTTGAGGCAAAACTCTCAAGTTTGATATTAAAACAAATATATATCATAATTTACAAATTGAGATCCCTAAAGGAAACTGACACCACCAGACGCTGATTAGAACCCTTGGCCCCAATAGTCAACAAAAGGCCCCTCATTGAAATATCACACAGTTTTAAACAACACAGAAAACATGAATCTTCAGGGTCTAGGGCTGGAGGTCAGAGCTGCCTACACAGTGGACTTGGCTTCTCAATGTCTCATTCTGCCAGCAGTTGCAAAGGAAGGTGGGAAGGAAAGAGAGAAGGACAAAGGGAGGGAGGCAGGACAGAGGTAATGGCGTTAGTTAGCAAGGAGGTGCTTTAAGTGCTGGGCATAATGTGTTTTGACCTAGTAATTAAAGACACAAAAAATAAACCTGATTCTCTAAGGGGTTTGATAATTACAGAAAAACTGGGTATCCAGAGCTTTGTTTTGATCATGTTCAGAGAATATACTGTCTGATTTAGTCCCAGTTTTTAGGTATATAATGGAGTGTACTTTATTTATTTACTTACTTAGAAAACCCATAGTTCTCTGGCAGCAGCAATTACAGGAGTCCTCAGAGCACATGTCTGTCTTGCCAGTCACCTGAGGCAGCACTGGGGTCCGGGAGGTGGCGAGATGCCCAAGATCAGAGGGCCAACGGTAGGCATCAGTTCTCAGCTCCAAGCCCAGTGGCATCACTTTCATAGGCTGAAATTGGCCATCATAAGAGTACTTACATCACACAAATTAGCAAACAAAAAATCAGGGCTTTTAATTTTTTCAGACATTTGTCACTGTGTCACTACTTGAGAGACCCTTTTAATAAAAGAAATGTAGGGGCACCTGGGTGGCTCAGTCATTAAGCATCTGCTTTCATCTCAGTTCATGATCCCAGGGTTCTGGGATCAAGCCCCACATCGGACTCCCTGCTCCTTGGGAAGCCTGCTTCTCCCACTCCCACTCCCCCTGCTTGTGTTCCCTCTCTCGCTGTTTCTCTCTTTGTGTGTCAAATTAATAAATAAATAAAATCTTTAAAAAAAATAGTAATAATAGAAATGTAGGGTGGTGACCCTCCATGGTCCCAGAGAAAGGGTGTAACTTCTCTCTTCTGCAGAGCTTAGTAAAGGCTCCCCCACCCTTGTAAGACCAGAGGATTGTGGGAACACATAGATCTATAATCATAAAGTGTCCAAACTCCTCTGGGAGAGCAGGAACTGTGATGTCCCACCCTTGCTTACTGAAATCCAAGTTAGGGACATTTGTTATGAGAATCATGGTGTGATCCCAAGCAAGACCCAGTATTGGCAGGAGCCAGCAAAGGGCATAATATAAAATTACCTTGAGGAAAGGGGCTAGTTTAGATCTGGCCCAGACACAACACAAAGGCCTTGAGGGTTTGGTGGGGATTGTAGTTTCCCCAACTGTGTCACTCCTCAGCTGTAGCACAAAATCGGCTGCTCTGTCCAAGGAAGGTCTTGAAGCTTTTCAACAAAAAGTGGTGGTGAGAGGGGGGCCTCTGATAGGACAGAAATCAAGAGGAAGAGACAGGGCTTCGTGCTAACGAGGCACTATGGGTACTAGGCAATCACATGGTAAGCAGAGAACATTTTGTATGTATATACAGAAGGGAATATGTTCAAGAAGGAAGAATGGTAATTATGAGATGGTGTATTGCTGATGATTTTCTTCTTTACACTGACTTTCTACAGTTATTTAAGAAAAGTAAAGCCTAAGCTCATGTATTCTGCTACTGTATCAAAACATTCATATTCCCTTTAATGGCAGGAAGTTGCTCACAGACCCAGAGGGTTGCCTTTTTAGGGCTAATGGGAACCACCTGGATGGTACCCTCTGGGTTAGACCATTCCAGGATCTGCTCTACTCAAAATACAACGGAGAATGGCAGCACTGGGGCTCAGCTGGGGGCTGACAGTAGGGCTTAGGAAGGTAAGGGGCTGTCACCAGCCTCAGTAGGACAGAGAAGAGAAGCACAATCACAGCCAAGATCCAGACTCCTAGGCCCCCGCAACACCATGAAGGTCACCTACCTACCCCAGCTGCTCCCAGCAAGTGCCTGGCACTGTATTAAGTGAGAGGAGACTGACGAATCTTTTACCCTTTCTCTTAAATTTCTTTCATGTAATGTCCTTGTATTAAAAAAAAAAAAAAGGTAAAAGCAAGATTGGTCAACAGGTAATAGACAGGATTTCCTCTGAGTATCATTTAAAGTAGCAACTCTAGAGTCAAGATGACTTTGGTGCTATTTTCCCTATTGATCTCTGACGGAAACTTTTTTATGGGTCTGAGTTGGGGAAGAGGTCTGTTCTCCTAAGATTAACTTGACTCAAGAGATGTGTCTTCAGCTCCCCAAGGGTGTCCAGAACGGCTCATGTCTGCCCCTCCCCCTCCCTGCCCCCCTCCAGCCCCGGGCTGATGACAAGATCCTTCGTGATGGACAGAGGCAAGGGCAGGAACCACTCAACCATAGACTTTAATAACTTTCTCTCTACATGCTAACATGGGATCAATGAGATCTAAATTGAAATGTGTGGTTGAATGGCTTTCTGAAAATGTCCTGAGCCTTTAAGTCTTTGCAGGAGTTAAAAATCTCCTTCAGGGAAAGAAGGAAAGAAAGTACTCATGTGGCTGGCTATTGTACACCTTACCCTTTTCAGAGATAACAAAGAGAGGCAATGGATTTATGCTGCTGATGGAATGTGAAACAGGACTTAAGGAAACAAGGGGTTCTCCAGAAAGCAGTCTGAGAAGCAAAGGCTTCTGTGTTCCTCCTTCATTAAGGATGGCAAGTCCATGGAGCAGGAGTGAGGGATGAGGGCTGGGGGGTGAAGCAAGGAAGGAGGGAGGGCCACATGAGGATGCAAACCGTGAGGTGCACCTGACTGCCTGACCTCACACCAATGACCTTCTGGGAGGTCATTTAAAATGCAGCTCAGGACCATTCACCGGGGAGAGAAAGGCATAAACATTACCCACTGGTTCTCAGTCCTGGATGAAGGCCCTGTACTTTGGGGCATGCGAGTGTGGGCACCAAGTGGAGCTCTCCCACAATTCCCCATACAATTCCCCGTACCTCAACGTTTACAGGGAAGGCCCCCAACAGAAGGCAAGAGGTCTGAGGTGCAGGCATGAGGCTGGGTGCTGTCATCTGGCAACCGCGTGAGGTGGACAGAGTCCATGCAGAGCGGGTCACAACTGCAGCCACTGGACCTGGAGACACGGGCTTGCCTTGACCTGGCTAACTCCTACACATTTTAAGAATCAAATCAGATCCTCTTCCAGGAAACCCTTCTCTGACAAGCCTCTCCTCCTTCACTCCACCAAACTGATTCGCTTAATAATACATACACCGACAAATTATTCCAGCCAGGAAATGCTCCATTTAAAGGCTTTAGATTCTAGAAAAATAAATGACTACTCCATAAACTAAAAATTCAACAATCCACATGTTGATTTAACTCAACACAGCATAAACATATACCTAAGATACAGCGATTTTAAAATTCTTGTTCACTGTGGCAGAAATTGATAGTTATTCCCAAATATCCGTTCCCTTTCTTCTATAGGAACATAGCAAGACTAATAGTTTCTGTGGGTCACATGGCATCTCGGAATACATTTCCCAGGCTCACTGGCAGCAAGGGACAACAATGTATCACTCAGTTCTGACCAATGGAATGTGAGCAGAAGTGAGTGGTACGAATGCCAGATTGAGTCCTTCATGGGAAAGAGGGAGTGATCCCCTTATTCTTTTCTTTCTTCCCAGTGATTGGAAAGAGGGTAAACATGGTGATCGTAGTTCATCTAGGCCCACATGGGCACTGTGAGCAGCACCTTTGAGATGGTGGAAGAAAAAGGGAGAAGGAGCCTGGGGCCTTTCACCCTGGGAATGTGATCCCAGCCCTGAATGCTTACATCCAGACTCTTCAGTGAGAAAAAGGTCCATATCATGCATTCATTGCCTACAAGAAAAAACTGTATTGACTGTCTTATATGTACTTAGGATTTCCTAAGTTCGAGTAGGAATATGGAAATAAGAGATGTAGTCCCAATTTAAAGGAGGTGTTAGCTTAGTGAGGAGGGAGACTGTAAAAAATTCACACACACAAACAAAGTGTGACAAGCTCTAAGAGGGAATTAACTGCAGGGGCTGGGGGAATGCACACATAGGACTTCCTGAAGTATGTGACGTCCATAAGGACTTTTAAACAACGCAAAGGAGTTAGCAAGGCCTGAGGAAGGAAGGGAACAACATAAAGAGAGACGGCAAGGTCAGAGAGAGCAGGGCGCTGTCCTGTAAGAAGGCAATGGGGCCAAGCATTTGTGGGCATGGGGTCTATGGTCAGACTACCTGGGTTCAAACCCTAGTTTGGAACCTATTATTAGCTACATGACCTTAGGTGAATTACTGAACCTCTGTGCATTCAGCTCCTGGAGTTGTCATCAGGATTAAATCAGATATGCCATGTAAAAATCCTTAGTGCAGTATTTGACTCAGTGTGCAGAACAGGCCCAGCAAATAGTAGCTTAAAAAAAAAAAAAAAAAAGAAAAGAAAAAGAAAAATGTACTTAGGTATGACTGGAACCCAGAGGGAGAAAATGAAGAACGGTCAGAGATGCAGCTAGAGAGATAGTCTGTGACTAGACCATCAAAGAGTTTGGATTTCATCCTGAAGCCCGAGGGATTTTAAGCAGGAGGCTGGCCTGGTCAGATAGCTTTCTGTGTCTGAGGGCTCAATATGACAGCAGAGTGACACACAGGTCAGAACGGGCCAGGCCTGCTTTCTAAGTGAATCTCACTGTGCACAAAGGAAGCGTTATTCCACGCAGTGCACCCCTAGACAGACATTTTTGTAAACTGTAGATGGTGAAAATAGATGGCCTGGGTTGTAAAAACAGTTTACGTACCCGGTAATGACAATTCACAACTTGGTCTGAAGGGGACTCACTGCCTTGTCTCTGCTTAAAAGGAAAGCTTATTATTGCTTTTGCCATTATTAGTCTATAACAGCCTAAATTCCCACTTCCTGTCTTGCTAAGGAAAATACCCATGGTCAAATGACCAAGAATATCATTTTCCACCTGAATGGGGTTAAGCCATTACAGAAGGCTTCCTCATATACAGGGGCAAATTCACTGAAGCTCTTCTTACATGAAACCTGACTTACTTATGAGTCTGATTTTCCCAAGCAAGCACAGGAGAAAAATACTCATGATTCTGCCCATTTGTTTACATCCTTTAGAAGACCCAAGCGGATTGAACAGAGCCCTGGGAGCAGAGCACTCCTATTGGGGGATTCCCTGAACTATCTCTACCTGGTGTTGGATGGCCCAGGCCGTAACATTTCATGATTTTCCTACCTTCAGAAATTGGAATACTAATAAGATCATGACTCTCCCTTAAATAATACATGCCAAATAATGATCTGTACACTTCCCTGTAACTTATCTGCATATCCGCACTAAGGGAGAATAAAGAACGCATGCAAATCCTTGCTGGAAGGTGGTTTCTTCCCCAAATGAAATCACCATGAATCAAGATTTAATGGGCTTTCCCCATGGGTAGTGAGTGAGTGCCAGCAAATTCACTAAAATTCTGCAAGCTTCCCAGGAAAGACCATAAAAAGTATGAAAATGCCACCTCCACTTTCAGGAAGGGAAACAGCTCCACAGGCCACCCTCCGGTGTTAGGATGATACATTTTATACATAGTGGTGATCGGGCCCTAAAGAAGAAGGCGATGACACAAAGTGCATCAGGAGGCGCACAGCCTGGGAGTTCTCAGCCTCTGGAAGGGCACATTCTTCCTTTGTGGGTTTGCTCCTGATCTCCCATCCCCCTCCTACCTGAAATTGTCACTTTTCTCACGGGAATTCAGTTGGTCTCTGACTAGAGATGGGGTCTTGTCTCCCCATTAGCAGGGACAGTCTCCTGTTGTGTCGCATGCATGGCTAATGTCCCATTATGGCTGCTCCATTACTTGGCTTAATTATTCTAAATTAGTGTTTTCCCATAGCACACCAAGAAGGGAGGAGCAAAACCTCTCCTCACTCTTCGCGTGTCTCATCTATTCCTCACCCTCCCAGCATTCCAGACACAGGTGGCACAGTGAGCCAGGACTCTAATTGCCTTTGACAAAATAAAGCAATGGCAGTGTGACCTTTCAGAGGTGGCAAACAATGAAAATGACACAAATTCGGTTGCTTCCAACATCCCTTTGTCACAGGCTTAACAAACCCTTCAATGATTTCTGCATTTGAAAGCAGAAATTGTTCATTCACAGACTGGGGGAAGCTTCAAGATTATTGTTATAGTTCTTCAATGTCAGCTACTAGAACAGGAAAGCGCCCAGAATATGCATATGGAGATTCATCCCACTTCCAAGTTATCTCGGAGGAGTTCGTGATTTATTATACGTTGCCATGTACTGAAGTTAATCATGTACAGGTATTATTTCTTCTACTAGACTGGAAAGGCTGGGAGGGCAGAGATAACATCTATTGCTTCTTTACTTTTGAAACAAGCTGAAAAAAATAATCATGCATACACAAATTCACACACACACACACACACACACACACACACACACAAGTGCACAAACACATGGACACTACGCACCTCAAGGTCCAGCATGGTGCCTTTCCTATTAGACTCTTCAACTATTAAAAACAATCAAAAATGAGCTCAAAGATTTAATGACAAAAGCAAGATGTCAAATTGTCAATGCTGGTTGTTCCTAATATTATCGATCACAGCTACATAGAGATCTATGCATCAAAAGAAGATCATTAGAAAACATCAAAGTGTTAACAACATTTACTCTGAGTGGTAGAATTTTGTTTTTATGCCCAAAATGTCCAAGATGTTGTGTTGTGTTTTGTGTGCGGGGGGGGGGGGTTGTATGTAGAAGATGTTTTATTTTTGTAATCAGAAAAATCTCATTCTAAAACTATTTCTGTCATAAGCATTGTATATCTGAAGTGTTAAATGGATCCGTGTATAATTTTCAAGATGTGGAAAGCATCTAAGTCTGCAGCATGAGCATATGAGCTTAAAGAAGAAAAGAGAATCAGATGAAGACATGTTACATTCTGTGCCTCCCCGAGACTCCAAATTTTGCTGCCTTTTTAACATGATTGATAGACTATATGAGGAAGACCTCCTTCCACCAATTCCTACAATCAACACAAAGCTACAAAAGCCCCAAACTGCAGAGGATTCTGGGTTCCTACTGACAGAGGTCTAGCATCCTGATACTGGTCAGGTGATGAGACAGGAAGAAGAATGTAAGGTAAGGACCCTCTGGGGCCAGAGCCTCCACCAGCATTGACAGAGCCCCTGCCAATCACAGAAACCCCCCCAGCAGCTCCGGTGCAAGAGGGGGGTGCCCTCTTCCCTGCCAAGTTCCAGGCTTTGGCAAGCCTGGGGCTAGACCGAATGCCCCCTACTGCACTCTGGCCCCTTCATACAGGGCGCACAGTGCCACTCCTGCCAGAGATCGCCCTGGCAGAAGCCAAAGAAGCAAGACATCTGAAAATGCTGAGAGCCTACGCCAAGCTCTTCAGTGAGCAGTCTTCACACGAGTGTGTAAACCTTTGCAGGGAGTCAAAGACCTGCCCAGAAGCACAGAGCAGGCATGGATGAGCTCAAGACCTCTGATTTCCAGGTGGTTTATGTGCTCTGTGAACCCCTATCCACCGAGGGAAGGAGGCTGTGTTCCCAGTTCTCTCCCACACTACCCACCCATCCCTGTAGAGCGGTTGTGTTGCCCCAGGGTATAAAAACCATGGAAGATATAAAAGGGATTTTTTTTCATGGATCAGCTCGGAACCTATAACCTGTCCCCTCTCTCTCTGTTTTGTACATCGTTCTGTTAAAGGTGATGCTCAGCCTGAAATAGGTGGGCTGCTGTTGGGTGCTCTAAATTCAGAACAGAGAAAGCCAGCGGTTCAAGGATTCTGTTAAATATAACTAAGTTTTAAACCAAGCTGGGTATTTTGGCTTGTGTCAAGATACTATAAATTAAAATACAGGTACTCCCCCACTTTTCAAAAGCTTGAGCTATACCGCTTCACTTTTATGAAAGGTCCCCGTTAGTACTTGTGCTTGTTAAAAAGAAATTCGAAGAGGGTTTTCACTTCTATGAAAAAAGGCACTAGCTAAAAATCGCAGGAATGAGAGAGGGAGAAGCAGGCTTCCTGCCGAGCAGGGAGCCCGATGTGGGACTTGATCCTGGGACTCCAGGATCATGACCTGAGCCGAAGGCAGTCGCTTAACCAACTGAGCCACCCAGGCTCCCAATATTTAATTTCTTATTATGGAAATTTCCAAACAGATAAAACAATAGAGAGCATAACAAACCTTCAGGCATGCATCAGCCAGATTCAACAATAACCAGCACCCTGCCAACTTGTCTTACCTGTCTCCCTGCACACACGCACACACAGGCATGCACACACATGTTCTTGTTAGTGTGGGAGAAATGTCTTGAAGCAAACACCATACCTTATATATCATCTTACCTATAATGACTTCTGTACACAGCCCAACAAATACATCTTTCTGTGCCTTTCTATAAATATACTCACAATGTCATTATCACACCTAACAAAAATAGTGATTCCTTCATCTCATTATATATCCAGGTGAAATTTAAATTTTCCTAATTGTCTCAAAAATACCTTTTTTTTTTCCAGTTGGTTTGTTGGGACTAGGATCCAAAGTTCACACATTATATTTGCATTAAATCTCACTTAACCTATAACAATTTCCCTTTTTTGTTTTTTTCCCCTACCATTTATTTGTTTAAAGAAATGCACCACTTGTCCTATGGAATTCTTTTCATTTTTATAGCTAGGTCATGTTCCCTCCTGAGTGGGTACCAGAGTTATTCAACCAGTCCTTCGTTCATGGACATGTGCACTGACACTTATAGTTTGTGCTGCCACGAAGGATCTGTGTGTGTGTGTGTGTGTGTGATTTCTTATTTTTGCCAGTTAATTGTTAAAATGGATTTCCAGGAGGATAGCAAGGATAGTAGGTAATTGTATGTGTAATATTGGTAGATCTTGTCAAATCCCCTCCAGAGTGGTTGTACCATATGACATTCCCTCCAGCAATGAAAAAGAATTTGTCTCCCCAGAGACCTGTCAACAGAGCTGTCCAACATTTGATTTTTTGCAGATTTACATCTTAGGAGAGTGGTCATTATTATTTTTTCTTGTCTTCAGTTTTGTTTTTAGCCTTCTGTCTCAAGGGGTGGCCACTCTCCCACATCACTAGCACTTGCATGTGTGTCCTCTCAATTCATCATAGCCACTGTGAAACCAGGATCCCTCTCTCTTCCCTGAACCCCAGCTCTGAATCTCATGACCCCTTCTCATCACCTGCTGAGCCATCATAAACTTCAGTCTCCAGAGGCCCAGCTTCTCACCTCTCCAAGATTTTCACATCCCTCAGGTTTTACTTGTATGTCCATTTTTGTTTTGAATGAAGCGAACGTGTTTTTTAAGATCATAGGCAATTTGCAATTCTTTTTCTGTGGACTCTTTGTACATATCTCTTGTCCTCCCCGCCTCCACCCCCTTTAAACGAGCCTATTTATTTTCAAAGAGTGAATCATCTAAGGGAGAATTTCATCAAAGCAAAGAGATCATCAATTAGAATTTCTGGATGCTAAAAATAACTTTTTCTCATGTATTTAAACACAAGCAAATATTTTCTGCTAGTCTCAATATTCATCCCTAGAGCGTGTCATTAGCTAGAAAGAAAAGCAACTGTGAGCAGCCAAAGTGGTAAAGTTTCGTGATGCTGATTCTTTTTAATGTAACAAGGATATCTTCTGGCTTGGTCAGATTTTTAAGACACATCAGAATTAACCTTTAGAAAATTAACATTTTCTTTCTCTCTCTTTTTTTTTAAGATTGACTGATTTTAGAAAGAGAATGCAGGGGGTGGGGGCAGAGGGGAAGAAAGTCTTAAGCAGACTCTGTACTGAGCATGGAGCCCCACCTGGGGCTCGATCTCACCACCCTGAGATCAGACATGAGCTGTGAAACCAAGAGTTGGAGACTTAACTGACTGTACCACCCAAGAGCTCCCAGATAACATTTTCTTAGATTCAGTGTATATTGTTAACAGTCCAGTTAAAATGTATTTTATATCATGAAATATTTTAATTGGTGTTAAACTTCATTTCTTCCTTTTTTTAAGATTTATGTATTTCAGAGAGAGAGAGTGTGTGTGCAGTAGAGAGAGGTAGAAAAGGAGGGAGAGAGAAACCCAAGCAGAGCCCGTGCTCAGCGTGGAGCCAATGGAGTGTGGGGGGGGGCTCACCCCGTGACCCTGAGATCATAACTGGGTCAAAACCAAGAGTTGGATATTTAGTTAACTGTTCCACCCATAGGTATTACATTTTTGCAACTGGTTATGAGCTAACCTTCCTACTTTCACATTCCAGTTGCCTTTAGCAAATACCTTGGCTAATCATGGTTCCTTGCCAAGTCGGGTGGATGAGTCAATTCTATCAGGTCCTTGTGATTTAAACAATAACCTCTCTGCTTTCATTACTTAGCTCACAAGTTATTGTTCAGCAGTTGTGATAATACCTTTTGAAATGTGCAGAATTCAACGAATGGAATGCCATTGCTATCGCAA
Organism: Spilogale gracilis; assembly: GCA_004023965.1. Lineage (NCBI taxonomy): Eukaryota > Metazoa > Chordata > Mammalia > Carnivora > Mephitidae > Spilogale > Spilogale gracilis. Next base: position 51,241 of record PITA01008285.1, on the reverse strand, counting down.
GACTCCTTCCTCTCCCATCTACTTATATACATGAACAAATGTTCTCACTTCTTATATTGATAAAAATGAAACTGGGAAATAATTGATGATAAACCTTGTCTCATTCTAGAACTAAACAATATTCATCCAGATACATGAATTAATTTTTAAAATCAGATTGTTTATTTCCAAGACAAGTTTAACTTTTCTTTAGTCTATGTTTATCAAAATTTATAATACATTTATATTATTTTTATTAACTCCACACTAAAAAATGACTGTAATGATAACCCAATCTAAATAATGATTTTAACATTTAGAGCCTTAAGGTAATAGGAAATAAAATGAATCATAAAACTTTTATCTACATACATAAATTTGTTGCAGAAAATACAACAAGCATTCAATAAAAGACTTTTAAGCATAAAAAATACATTGGAATAAAATTTTGTAGGGTAAGTAGAATAGAACTAAAAGTTCAAGGAGAAAAAAATGAAGAAATAAAATGTCCTGCTTTAAATGTTACAGAAGAGCTTCTATAGGAAAGAGAAGCTTGTTCATGTGTTTTTAAAATAAGGATACTGAGGGGGCACCTGGGGGGCTCAGTTGTTAGGCATCTGCCTTTGGTTCACGTCATGATCCCATGGATGGATCCTGAGCTCGAGCCCCGCATCAAATTCCCTGCTTGGCAGGAAGCCTGCTTCTCCCTCTCCCACTCCCCCTGCTTGTGTTCACTCTCTAGCTGTGTGTCTCTCTGTAAACAAAATAATAAAATAAAATAAATTAATTAATTAATTAAGGATACTGAGGAGGTACCTGGGTGACTCAGTACGTTAAGCATCTGACTCTTGATTTCAGCTCAAATCATGATCTCAGGGTTGCAAGATAGAGCCCTGCATAGGCGCTGTGCTATGCATGGAGCCTGCTTAAGATTTCCCTCTCTCTAAAAAAAATAAAAATAAAATACGGATAGTGGGCATCAAATCACTGCAGTATTTAGATTCCACTGGAAAGATTTAAAAGATCACTATTTTATTTACAAGTAATAATGACTACAAGCCCCAAATTCTATCCTTTGTTATTATGCAAATCTATTAATGAAAAATTTCAGCTGTCAGCTTCCAAGTGTTCAATGAGTACAGTTTAAAGAAGTTCGTTTGGGTGTATCTCAGCAAAAAATAACAACAATGATAGAAGTGAACACTTTCTGAGCCATTTTTATTTACCATACACTAGACTAAGCTTTCTCATCATTTAATAGTCTGGTGGCAACTGTATGAAATAAGTATTATTATTCTCATTTTATAGAAGAGGAAACTAAGGTGGGAGAGGTGTCGCATCTTCTGTAGTGTGCCTTAAAATAGTCGAACATACACTGTGCTATAAGTGCATGTTCATTTAGGCTACACCCTTGTGATAGCCGTGCCCTAATCAGGAGTATACACTCCAGGGGTGGTTTGCTGGCATTTAATCAAAAGGCCTCACTCCAGTGGGGGCTACTAGAAGCTTCTCAGCTATTTTTATCTCTAACCAGCACTTGAAGTTTTTTCATTAGCATAATGGACAATGGCACGAGTTTCCATTAGTAAATTTAACAGTTTGCTCAACATGTATGGATAACTAAAATAAAGAATCCATTTGCGTGAATGGCCCACGAGAAACCTAATCCTCATCAATGACCCCTACAGCTAATCAGGTCCTGCATCCACCTACTGATTCCAGAGGAGTCCTGGGTGCCTGACTCCAACAAAAAGATTCAGGGAATCCCGCCTCTAGACCAGAGCGCCAGTGGTCTCAGATGCAACTTTTATGCGAGGAGCCCATTAGGAGGAATCAAGAGCTGGGATTCCATCAGGTTTGTTGAGCAGGGAGTGCGCAGGATCCATCGTACTTGCCAGGAATCGCCTATGTGGAATAGAAGTCAGCCTGATACTCAGCAGTGATTCATGTCATGTGGTCCCTATCACCCCAAATATCAAAGAGGACCCCATGTCTACCAAGAGAAGTTTGTGCTTTGCCCACCTGGGTTTGGTATATTGGCATAAAAAGACGAGGAAATCTGTTGATGCTCACACACCTCATAATGAAAAGCTAGGATCGGGAGCCGGGGTTGCCTGCCCCTAAAATCCATCCTCCTCATGGTGCTGCTCCAGGGCTTCCTGTGGCATCCACTCCACGGGAGGCAGGACTTGGAGTCCCAGGAGTGGAATAGGGAGTTGGGGGGTAAGCTGTGTGATAGTCTTCAAATGCCTCCTTCCAGGCAAGTTTGAGGTTCTGCTGGGGTGTCCTTCAGAAAGAACAGGTGTTTAAGAAGTGTCCACTGATCACCGTTAAACTGGGAATCCTTTTCTCCATTTCTGCCAGAAGTGGGCCCCCCTCTTTGCAGCCACACTGACAACCACACACAACTATGGGAAATGTGGGTCTGGCGGGCGGACACTGCAGGTGCTACAAGTCTGATTCAAGCAAAGGTGGTTGCCACAACTTAGTCTTTTTACCATTCTAATTCCCTCACTGGAGTCCCAGCCCTGACACGAAGAAACCTAACGAGGTACAGAGCAGCGTGCTCTCTCTGGTCACACAAACATGAAATGGTTGTGGGGTTTTTATCTCTGAGCCCCAAATGCCAAGTGTTAACTCTTCCTTCCTCACTGAGTAGCATGACATCCTGGGCCGAACTGGCTTTCTGGTTATCTGAAGTTGTTAAAAAGTCCATGCAGTTAATACCTCCCCATCTTAAATTTGAGGCAAAGCCTTTCCCTTCCAAATAACTAACCGGACTGTGGCTGCAGGGGTTGGTGTGCAGAGGAGGAATGGCTTGCACTCTCTCCTGCCCCCTCATAGACACTCCTAATGGGAGATCCACCTCCTGACCCACTTCATCCGATCCATTAGCTCCTGCCCCAGGGCAGCTCAGCCCCTGGCAACTGTGCAGAGAGCCTCTTGCTTCTGGGGTCCCCCTTATGTGGTGGGCAGCTCTCTGGAACCCCTGGGAACTCTCACATCCTCCTCTAACTGGTCAGTGATGCCCATTCCCCACCCTCTGCCACCCTCTCCACAGTCCCACCATCCCCTCCAATTCTCTTGTACGCTGCTTGGGTAGGCAGAAGGCAGTTCAACATGTCCTGTGCCAAAGTCAGTGTCTAATCAAGGACCTCCGACAGTATTGGCTGAATCATGGCTCCCTAGAAGTCCACGTCCTATCCCTGGGAAGCTGTGAATATGCTACTTTATAGGTGAAAGAGACTTGGCCGATGTAGTTAAATTAAGGATCTTGAGATAGACAGTTTATCCTGGATTACCCAGGTAAACTCAATGTAATCACACTGGTCCCAATGAGAAGGTCAGAGTTAGGAGAAGGCCGTGTGAAGATGGAACCAGGGTGAACCAGGTTACAAGAAATGTAACCCTACCTAACTCTGCCCACACCTTGACTTAACCCACTGAGACTGACTCAGACTTCCAAAGCTGTACAACAATACACTTGTGTTACTTAAGGTACTAAATGTGGAGTAGAGGAATAATAAAAAAAAATTAATACAATGACCATCCACCTTTCTTGCAGGATCCCCATCTTTATGAGCAGCCCCTTTGGCATCCCTACATTTGACCTCACAGTTGAGTAGGAATATTCACAACCCCTCCCACTCCCATGCACAAATGGAAGGCTCACAACAGCAACATTTGGCCTTCCCCACTGTGCCTCCTCTCCTACCCCCTGCCAACTGTTCGTGGCCAATATGGGTGGAGAGGAGCTCTGCGGTAATGGCTGGGTTAGCTGGTGACTGGCCCTAATTTTTACTGGTTCCTTGACATCTTTCACTACAGAATGTGGAATATAAGGCTCCTATGTCTTCAGCTTTGGCCCTGACCACCAATTTCCAAGCCAAGGAAAAGTCCCGCACAGTATCTTATTACTTTGGGAGTTTGACCCTGAGACAAGTTGGAGACCACAACATCTTTCTCTGAGAAATCTATCGTTGGGGGATTAGATCCCACTCCCCTCATTCTGTATCTGAGTGTCTTTTATAGGAATTTAGGACTCTTATTTATGAGGAAATACTAAAGTGTCAGTTACAGTACAACATGCTAAGCCATTCCTTTGTGGTCAGATTCTAAAGGATCAACAATAAGGTCTGGCTTCCTTTTGTGCCTCTGTCTTCACCTCACATCCAACACACAACAATTAAATCCAGAAATTACAATCCAGATCACGCAAAGCTATGTGGTGTCTGTGCTCAGTGAGATTCATTCTGCCACTAAAGAGGTTTTCTAGGTTTTTCCTTCACCCTCTGCCCTTCGTTGATTGTTACGTCACTTAAGATGAATTGGACTGCAAGCAATAACAAAATTGCCAAACAACAGCCACTACCAAGTATCACTATAGTCTGAATGTATCCCCTCAAATTTGTGTGTTGAAATCCTAATGCCCAGTATGATGGTATTAGGTGGTAGAGCCTTTGGGGGTGCTTTGGTGGCACCCTTGTGAACGGGATTAGTACCCTTATAAAAGAAGCTGAAAGACTTCTTCCATTCTGCCTTCCACCGTGTGAGGATACACGGAGAAGTCTGTGATCTGGAAGCGGCCCCACCTGCCCATGCCAGCACCCTGATCTCAGGCTCTCTGCCTCCTGAACTGTGAGAAATAAATGTCTGCTGTTTATCAGCTACTCCATCTGTGATACTTTGTTATAACAGCCTGAACGAACCAGGACATCCACATAATGGAAAATTACATTGCTGATAAATGGACAGAGAATGCTAAATGATGAAATGAAAACATCTCTGGGACATAATGTTAGGTGAAAAGCCTGCCATACACAGTGTTGCCATTTGTGTAAGAAAGGGGAATGTACACATTTGCTAATGTTTGCCTTAGCAACTCTGAAAGATTCCCAAATCAGCGTTCAGAGTTGCCTGTCAAAGAAGAGGGGACAATGAAGACAGTATGGATAAGGACAGGGTGAGAATGAGACTTCTCAACATGTAATCTAAGATTATTTTCATTTAGAACCTGATGAACGCACTACCAATTTTTTTTTAGATTTTTTAAAACATTTGGTTATTACGATGTTCCTATTTGGAGGATCTATGTGAATGGTATATGGTAATGGTTTTGCATTTTCTTTGCAACTTTTTTTTGTAAGTGAAATTATTTCAAAAGGAAGAGTTTTAAAATCTTAGAGATAGTGCCAGAGGGTAACAAATAGAAAGCCTTAAAAACTAACATGAATAGGATGCATGCAGTTGCCGAGAGAGGAAATAGGAAAGAGAAGGGGGTAAGGGTGGGGTAGGACAGAGCAGTAGAAAGTCAAGTAATGAGAGCAAACCAAGGAAGGGCTAATTAAGAAGAAAACCTGGCTCTCTATAAACTCCTTTCCAAGGGTTCCATTGCCACCTTCCCAGATGTTTGCAGAGAAAAGGCTCCACACCTACAGGTGAATGAGTGGTTCTTGCCAGCCACCCAGGACACACTCCTTCAGGCTTTGCATTCCTGCTAGATGCTTTTTCTCCCTCTCTCTGCCACCCAAACCGGGTGCAGGGGCACTGGCTGTAAAGGGCAGGCTGGAGTGTTTGCAGCAGGATTTGATCTGTGCATTTTGGTTGGAAGCAGGTCACGCAGGCTACAGCAGCTGGCAGGATTCACACACTTCCCACGCAGGAAGGTCATGCAAATTAAATCCTCTCCTTGCACGTCAACAAAAATAAAAGCCTCTACTGCAGGTCAGGTGTTTACCAACCAGGGTTCTTGGACAGCAGAAGCCTGGGAGTCTGGCTACAGCAATGCCCAGGAGAAGCCCCCTGGGGAGGTTTATAGAGGGAAGCCTGCAGCACAGCTCACCCAAGGTAGGGCTGATTCCAACATTCCCACAACTTCTGTCTGCACAGAAATTGCGTTACCTCAGGTAAGAGAGTCTAAGGGAGTCCACAGAAGTGTGACGGTGAACATAGTGCTGGCATCCAGACAGTAGGAACCAAAAGTACAAAAAGGGTACACTGTCCCAACACGCTGTATTCCAATTTCTTTAGCTCTAACACTCAAAGCAATCGCCTTGATTTAGTTTGGGGGTCATTTTTTTCCAAGATAAAGTTGTTAAGGTTGTATTTCTTTTCTTGTTTAAAAATGGGATAGCAAAGGTAGAATTTATGGGCAGGAGGGGCATCTGGGTGGCTCAGTTGGTTAAGCGACTGCCTTCGGCTCAGGTCATGATCCTGGAGACCCAGGATCGAGCCCCACATTGGGCTTCCTGCTTTGGCGGGAAGCCTGCTTCTCCCTCTCTCAGTCCCTCTGCTTGTATTCCCTCTCTAGTTGTTTCGCTCTGTCAAATAATAAAATCTTTAAAAAAAAAAAAAGAATTTATGGGCAGGATCTTTAGAGACTGTGTAAGTTCTATACCAAGTAGTAATAACTTACATTTGTACAATAATACTATTTTGCACTGCTATTTATTAAACACTAAGTGCTCTGCATAGTTAAGCTTATTTAATCATAACAAACATTTAAAATACTTTTATCCCCAAAGCAGAGGGAAAAGATGAGGTTTACAGGGTTTAAATCATTTACTGATACCACTCAGTCACATATATCATCAAATCTAAGATGCTACTATTATTTAAGTACTGATAAGAAAGAAAGAAATGCTACCAATTAAACTATGATATACCATCAATTACAAGACACTTTCTGAGTCAGAGATGTTGTGTGGGGGAGGATATAGCTCTAGATTTTGCATGTAGGAGTGAGAGTAATTAATGAATTGCTTCCTCAGAACAATCCTGAAAAAAGCAGAGATAATTACCTCCGTTTTCAGATGAAGAAATAGGTTCAGAGTAGGAAAGCAACTTGCCCAAAGTCACACAGCTTATAATTATAACTCATAGAGAACTCCTTGCTCCTATTTTAGTATTTCCTTTGCTGTATCACACAGCTTCTATACACCCCAAGATATGCCTTAACAATTAATTAATTATCAATGGAAATTTCTGAACAAGGGTAGAGGATGTTCAGGAGAAGATCTCTTAGGATTATAACCCTGGCCACATTATCTTCCTCACTTCTTTGGTTGTGAGTGAAATGCTGTCCATTATTCACTTTAATTTGCGCAACAATTATTGAGCACATGCCATGTGCCAGTGGTCACTGTCCCAGTAAGAGACTGGGGCTACTGTAGGTCACAAGCCTCACTATGAAAAGTTTCAAACATACAGAAAAACTGAAAGAATAATACAGTGAACTCTCATATACCTTCCAACTACATTGCATAACTTTTACCCTTTTGCCATATTTGGTCTTTCTTAATGTAGATTTTGTAAACTAAGAGAGCATAAGTTGCACGTATTGTGATACCTTACCTTAAATATTTCAACATGAATCTTATAGAACAAAGACGTTTATCTACATAACCATAGTACCCTCATACTTGTGATGGTGATTTTTCTGTGTCAATTTGGCCAAAGCTTTCTTGGAAGAAGGCATTCCACCTACAGATAGCTTCTCCCCACACCCAGGCATTCCGGGCTGCCCTTAGTGATGGTCTGCCATACAGATCCTAGACGTGCTGTCTTTGTCTGTTTGGTCTGCTATAACAAAAAGATCATAAAATGGCTGGCTTAGACAAAAGACATTTATTTCTCACAGTTCCAGAGGCTGGGAAGTCCAGGATCAAAGTACAAGTAGATTTAGTGAGTTGCAAGAGCCCACTTTCTGATTCATAGACAGCCAGGTACCTTTTTGCTACATCCCGGCATGACAGAGAAACAAGGGGCCCCTCTCTGGATAGTCTGCTCCCATTCACAAGGGTGTTACCATCATGACCTCATCACCTTCCAAAGGCCCCACACCCAAATCCCATCACCTTGGGAGTGTCAACATATGAATCTTAAAGGGAGACAAACATTTGGTCTACAGCATTTGCCTCACTAGCCCCTCACCATCACATAAGTCAATTCTGTGCAATTAAAGTCTTCAGACATATCCCTTCTCTTCTCTCTCTCTGGTCAACCCTGACTAAAAGATTACCCAAGAAAATTAACATTATGCCATAGCCTCCACCTTTGTTAATTATTCTTAACCTGAGGTCACAGGATGTGCCTCAAGGGTCAGGGAAGAGCCTGAAACAGTAGGCAACATTTGGAATGTTCATACATTTTGGGAACTTCTCTGGGGAAAGGTTTTCATCAAATCCTCTAAAAGGGCATCACTCCCTAAATGACCATGAGCCACTGCATTAAACACATCTTTCTAGGTTTATAAACCGGGCAGCAGAGACAACAGAAGAAATGAAAGCTGGTTGGCTTTACATGAGGCCGGAGTGAGTCCGAGAGAGAAGCTGGATTGCGGTACCAAGCAGCCAGGAAACTTGTGGTGCTTCCCAAGTTTCATTCTCTTTAGTTCACCACAGCCCAAGGTATTTACAGTGTGTCTCAAACTCCTTAAAGACAAAAACAAAGGGAGTCCCTACCAAGGTCACTGTTAGTGGGGATAAGCACAGAGCAATGGAGACTCAGCCATCCTCAGGCAGGCAGAGCTGGAGATCAAGAGGCAGGGTGAAGTTCGGCACTTAATTTTGATCACCTCATTTTTAAAATAAATATTTGGCATAAAAAGCTAGATAGCAAGCTAGTTCTTTGACCAATATTCCTTCCTCTTCAGATGACAAAGTAAAAGATAGCAAAAATGTCTGTTATCAAGGGTGAACAAGAGGGGAGCAGTTGTTGACTGACTGAGTGAGAGGGTGCCAATGAATGTCAGTCCAGATTATAGAGGACAGAAAAAGCTTTTCAAAGTGTTTTCAGCAAAAGTAGCACATTCCCAAGGAAAAATGTGTCCCCCTACTTTTAGTTTAAGTCCTCATAAGAAATCAGCTTCTCACATACAGGCATTTCTGCTATTAACTAAGTCTAACTTGCCAGCAGCCACATGGCCTTCTTGTCGCATACCAAGTAGCCACTGTCCATGACAAGGCAGAAAAGGGCAAAACAGAATCACCTCCTGGAAATGTGCTCCTTTCTGAGCAGGGAGGAGAAAAATGTCTCAGCCTCTGCTGGCTCCTTCACCCATAAGCTAAATGGGCCTAAACCCTGGGCCAACCTATATCTGAACAGGAAATAGCCAGCAGCTCCAGGTACACTGTCCTATGGGGCCTGGAGTTGGTCACAGAGCTGTCAGACTGATGTCTGATATTTCTGGAATGTGCCCTGGGGCAGGGTGTAAACTTCCAGCTGTTCCCTTACCCCAGTGAGCTGGCCAGTTCATAGCCCCAGCTTTTTCCTTTTGTTTCTGTACTCATTACTTGAGTTCTCACCTGTGACTGCAACCTTCTTCTAAATACCTAAGTTAACTCCACATAAAGGAATAGAAGGATGCTTCATCTGAGAAGGAAACTCCATTCCACATTTTGACATGCTTTTATGCCAATCTTCAATATTGCAGCTGGGGAGAAATTAGTGTTTCCTGGATTGTCCAATCAAAGTCTAAATGAGGTTGATGGAGAACACGTTAGACTGTCAGAAGGAATTCAATTATTGTTCAGGGTCAAGATACCTTAGCGCTACCCCTTCCTGCTTGCCACTGAGTAAGCCGAGAGAGAGTTGAAACTTGACAATAAAAAAATTCTAAAAAGCAGTAAATAACTGTAAAATATGGTTAAAAATCATTTTTAAAAAACTACAATAAAATGAGGGGGGCAAGATGGCAGAGTAAGAGACCTAGATATCATGAGGTCCCAGGAGTTCAGCTGGATGGTTATCAAACCAGTCAGAACACCTACAGACTCCACAGGAGATAGAAGAGAAGAGCAGTAATTCTAGGAACAGAAAAGTGACCACTTTCTGGAAGGTAGGATGTGCAGAGAAGTGAATCAGAGGTGACATTTGGGAAAACAGACGCAGGAGAGGCAGCAGCTCCCAGACAGCAGTAGAGCAGCAGAGCACAAAATCAGAACTTTTAGATGTCTGTTCCACTGAGGGACCTTGCCCCAGAGGCTAAGCAGGGGGTGGAGCCCTCACTGGGACAGTGTGGTCTCAGGACGCAAGAGGTCACAGAAGGACTGGGGGTGCCTGGGCATGACAGAGCTCCCAGATATCAAACTGGGGAAGCCAGCTACAGGGACAGAGCTGAGGAGTGGGCTCTCACCTTCAACCTTGATCTAAGGTGCAGTCAGGCCATTGCTCTTCAAGCAGGGACCCCACAGGTGGCAGATCCGGGGAGACCCTTTCCTTCCTCCACCAGGAAGAGCGGCGCAGGAGCACGCTGCAGGAATCTGTTGGGTTTGAAGACTCTAAATGGGGCTGACCACCAGAGATAGAAACGCTGGGTCACAGGCTGAGTGAGCACGAAGTGTGGCTGGAGACCAGGGAGACAGGTGTGATTGATGGCTTTTCTCTGGGGGCACACTGAGGAGAGGGGCCCTGAGTTGTCGGCTCCTCTGGCCTAGAGACTAGGAGGCCGCCATCTTCATTCTCCTCCTCCAACGCTGTACAGAAAGCGATCAGGGAACAAAAGCTCCCGAGAGCGAACCTGAGCAGATTGCTTAGCCTGGCCCCTGGTGAGGGTGGGGCAGTTCCGCCTCAGGCAAAGAGTTTTGAGAATCAATACAACAGGTCCCTCCCCAGAACATCAGCAAGAATATCCAACCAAGACCAAGTTCACCAATCAATGAGAACTGCGGAACTTCAGAGCTAGGGCAATGCATCATGTAGAATTCATGGCTTTTTCCCGATGATTCTTTAGTTTTGCAAAGTTAAATTTTTTTTTTAATTTTAGTTTTTCTTATTCTATTTTTAATATTTTTCTTTCCTATTTTAACTTTTTATTTTTTTTTTTTTTTTTTTTTTTTTTTTTTTTTTTTTTTTTTTTTTTTTTTTTTTTTTTTTTTTTTTTTTTTTTTTTTTTTTTTTTTTTTTTTTTTTTTTTTTTTTTTTTTTTTTTTTTTTTTAAAGATCTTATTTATTTGACAGAGAGAAACACAGCCAGAGAGGGAACACAAGCAGGGGGAGTGAGAGAGGGAGAAGCAGACTTCCCGCCGAGCAGGGAGCCCGATGCGGGGCTCGATCCCGGGACTCCAGGACCATGACCCGAGCCGAAGGCAGTCGCTTAACCAACTGAGCCACCCAGGCGCCCCCTATTTTAACTTTTTAAAAACTATTTTATCAATACCTTTAAAATTTTTTTTCCAATTTTCATTGTTTTTGTCATATTCTATCCCTTCATTGTATTTAAGCTTTTTTTTGTATGCACATAGGTTTTTCTTTCTTTGAAACTTTGGGTTACAGTTTCTCCTAATAGATAAAAATATACCCTAAATCTAGTGCATGGCTTTGTTCTAGTCTCCAGCCTCATCACATTCTTTCCTTTTTTTTTCCCAACCAACATCTTACCAATTCTTTTTTTAGAATTTTTTTAAATTTTTGTCTTTACAGTCATATTCCATCCTTTCATCATGTATACCCTTATCTTTATACATATATAAGTTTTTCTTTCTTTAAAATTTTGGGAGGCAGTTTCTTCTTACAGACCAAAATATACCCAAAATCAAGTGTGTGGCTCTGTTCTATTCACCAGCCTAATTGTGTGTATATATATAGTGAGAGAGACACAAATAGATTTAGATAAAGATAGAGATATAGATTTACCCCCCATTCTTCTTCCCCTTCCCCCCTCATTTCAGGTCTCTTCTGATTTGGTTAGTGTATATTTCTCTGGGGTCATTGTTACCCTTTTATCATTTTGTTCTCTCTTCATCTATTCTTCTAGATAAAATGACAAGGCAGAAAAACTCACCTCAGAAAAAAGAACAAGAGGCAGTACCAACAGCTAGGGACCTAATCAATAGGGACATTAATGTCAGAACTAGAGTTCAGAATGAAGATTATGAAGGTGCTACCTAGGCTTGAAAAAAGCATGAAAGGGGCACGTGGGTGGCTCAGTTGGTTAAGCGACTGCCTTCCTCTCGGGTCATGATCCTGGAGACCCTGGATCAAGCCCCACATCGGGCTCCCTGCTCGGCGGGAAGCCTGCTTCTCCCTCTCTCACTCCCCCTGCTTGTGTTCCCTCTCTAGCTGTGTTTCTCTCTGTCAAATAAATAAAATCTTTTAAAAAAAGAAAAGAAAAAAGAAAAAAGCATGAAATATATCAGAGAATCCCTTTATGGAGAAATAAAATCCCTTTCTGGAGAAATAAAAGAACTAAAATCTAACCAAGTTGAAATCAAAAAAGTGATTAATGAGATGCAATCAAAAATGGAGACTCTTACTGCTAGGTCAAATGAGGCAGAAGAGAGAATTAATGATCTAGAAGACCAAACGATGGAAAATAAAGAAGCTGAGAAAAAGAGGCAAATAACTACTGGACCACAAGGGGAGCATTCAAAAGATAAGTGATATCATAAGATGAAACAATATTAGAATAATTGGGATCCAAGAAGAAAAAGGAGAGGGAGGAGCAGTAGGTATATCAGAGCAAATTATAGCAGAGAATTTCCCTAATTTGGTGAAGGAAACAAGCATCAAAATCCAGGGGGCACAGAGAACCCCTCTCAAAAATCAACAAAAATAGGTCCACACCCCATCAATTAATAATAAAACTTAAAAGTCTCAGTGACAAAGAGAAAATCCTGAAAGCAGCTCAGGAGAAGAGGTCTGTAAACTACAATGGCAGAGATATTAGATTGGCAGCAGACCTATCCACAGAGACCTGGCAGGCCAGAAAGGACTGGTGTGATATATTCAAAGCACTAAACAAGGAAAAATATGCAGCCAAGAATACTATATCCTGCTAGGCTGTCATTGAAAATAACAAGAGAAAGAAAAATCTTCCAGAACAAACAAAAACTAAAAGAATTTGCAAACACCAAACCAGTCCTACAGGAAATACTGAAAGGAGTCCTCTAAGCAAAGAGAGAGCCTAAAAGTAACAGAACAGAAAGGAACAGAGACAATATATGGTAACAATCACCTTACAGGCAATACAATGGCACTAAAGTCATAGCTTTCAATAGTTGCCCTGAGTGTAAATGAGCTAAATGCCCCATTCAAAAGACACAGGGTATCAAAGTGGATAAAAAACAAGACCCATTGATATGCTGTCCCCAAGAAACTCATTTTATACCCAAAGACACCTCTAGATTTAAAGTGAGGGGGTGCAAAACAATTTACCATGCAAATGGACATGAAAAGAAAGCTGGGGTGGCAATCCTTATATCAGAAAAATTAGATTTTAAGCCAAAGACTATAGTAAGAGATGAGAAAGGACACTATGTCATATTTAAAGGGTCTGTCCAACAAGATCTATGCCCCTAACATGGGAGCAGCCAATTATATAAACCAATTAACACAATCAAAGAAACACATCGACAATAATACAATAATAGTAGGGGTCTTTAATACACCCTCACTGGAATGGACAGATCATCTAAGCAAAAGACCAGCAATGACAGAAAGGCTTTAAATGACACACTGGACCAGATGGATGGCACAGATCTATCCAGAACACTCCATCCCAAAGCAACAAAATACAAATTCTCCTCTAGTGCACATGGAACATTCTCCAGAATAGATCATATCATGGGTCACGAATCAGGTCTCAACCATTACCAAACGATTGGGATCATTCCCTGCATATTTTCAGGCCACAATGCTTTGAAACTAGAACTTACACAAGATGAAAGTTGGAAAGAATCAAATACATGGAGACTAAAGAGCATCCTACTAAAGAATGAATAGGTCAACCAGGACATTAAAGAAGAATTTTAAAAATTCATGGAAACAAATGAAAATGAAAAAAAAAAACTATTCAAAATCTTTGAGACACAGCAAAGGCGGTCCTGAGAGGAAAGTATATAGCAATACAAGCCTTTCTCAAGAAACAAGAAAGGTCTCAAGTACACAACCTAATCCTATACCTAAAGGAGCTGGAGAAAGAACAGCAAAGAAAGCCTAAACCCAGCAGGAGAAGAGAAACAATAAAGATCAGAGCAGAAATCAATGAACTAGAAACCAAAAGAACAGTAGAGCAAATCAACAAAACTAGGAGCTGGTTCTTTGAAAGAATTAACAAGATTGATAAGCCTCTAGCCAGATTTATCAAAAAGAAAAGAGAAAGGACCCAAATTAATAAAATCATGAATGAAAGAGGGGAACTCACAACCAACATCAAAGCAATACAAACAATTATAAGAAAATATTATGAGCAGCTATACACCAGCAAATTTGACAATCTGGAAGAAATGAGTGCATTCCTAGAGATATATAAACTACCAAAACTGAAGCAGGAAGAAACAGAAACCTGAAAAGACCCATAAATGGTAAGGAGATTGAAGCAGTCATCAAAAATCTCCCAACAAACAAGAGCTTTAGGGCCAGACGGCTTCCTGGGGGAATTCTACCAAACATTTAAAGAAGAATGAATACCTATTCTCCTGAAATTGTTCCAAAAAAATAGAAATGGAAGGAAAACTTCCAAACTCATTTTATGAGGCCAGCATTACCTTGATCCCAAAACCAGAAAAAGACCCCATCAAAAAGGAGAATTACAGACCCATATCCTTCATGAACACAGATGCAAAAATTCTCACCAAAATACTATAGGATCTAATAGTACATTAAAAGGATTAGTCACCACGACCAAGTGGGACTTATTCCTGGGTTGCAAGGTTGGTTCAACATCTGCAAATCAATCAATATGATAACGTACATTAATAAAAGAAAAAACAAGAACCATATGATCCTCTCAGTAGATGCTGAAAAAGCATTTGACAAAATACAGCATCCTTTCTTGATCAAAACTCTTCACGGTGTAGGGATAGAGGTTACATATCTCAATATCATAAAAGCCATCTATGAAAAACTCACAGTGAATATCATTCTCAATGGGGAAAAACTGGAAGCTTTTTCTAAGGTCAGGAACATGACAGGGCTGTCCACTATCACCACTAATATTCAACATAGTTCTAGAAGTCCTAGTCCCAGCAATCAGACAACAAAAAGAAATAAAAAGCATCTGAATTAGAAATGAAACTCTCACTCTTTGCAGATGATATGATACTTTATATGGAAAGCCCCAAAGACTCCACTCCAAAACTGTTAGAACTCGCATAGGAATTCAGTAAAGTGTCAGGATATACAATCAATGCACAAAATCAGTTGCATTTCTAATCACCAACAGCAGGAGAGAAGAAAGAGAAATTAAGGAGTTGATCCCATTTACAACTGCACCCAAAACTATAAGATACCTAGGAATAAAGCTAACCAAAGCCCCAAAAAATCTGTACTCAGAAAACTATAAAGTACTCATAAAAGAAATTGAGGAAGACACAAAGAAATGGGAAAATGTTCCATGCTCATGGATTGGAAGAACAAATATTGTGAAAATGTCTATGCTCCCTAAAGCAATCTACACATTTAATGCAATGCCTATCAAAATACCATCAATTTTTTTTCAAAGAAATGGAACAAATTTTCCTAAAATTTATATGGAATCAGAAAAGATCCCAAATAGCCAGAGGAATGTTGAAAAAGAAAATCAAAGTTGGCGGCATCACAATTTCAGACTTCAAGCTTTATTACAAAACTGTGATCATCAAGACAGTATGGTGCTGACACAAAAACAGACACATAGATCAATGGAACAGAACAGAGAGCCCAGAAATGGACCCTCGACTCTATGGTCAACTCATCTTCAACAAAGTAGGAATGAATGTCCAATGGAAAAATGAGTCTTCTCAACAAATGGTGTTGGGAAAATTGAACAGCCACATGCAGAAGCATGAAACTGGACCATTTCCTTACACCACACACAAAAGTAGACTCAAAATGGATGAAAGACCTCAAGGTGAGACAGGAATCCATCAAAATCCTTGAGGAAAACACAGGCATCAACCTCTTCGACCTCAGCTGCAGCAACTTCTCCCTAGAAACATCACCAAAGGCAAGGGAAGCAAGGGGGAAAAATGAACTATTAGGACTTCATCAAGCTCAAAAGCTTTTGCACAGCAAAAGAAACAGTCAACAAAGCCAAAAGACAACTGACAGAATGCGAGAATATATCTACAAATGACATTTCAGATAAAGGGCTAGTATTCAAAATCTAGAAAGAACTCTTCAAACTCAATACCCAAAAAACAAATAATCCAATCAAGAAATGGGCAGAAGAAATGAACAGACATTTCTTCAAAGAAGACATCAAATGGCCAACAGACACACGAAAAAGTACTCAACATCCCTCAGCATCAGGGAAATACAAATCAAAACCACAGTGAGATATTACCTTACACCAGTCAGAATGGTTAAAATTAACAAGTCAGTAAACGACAGATGCGAGGATGTGGGGAAAGGGGAACCCTCCTACACTGTTGGTGGGAGTGCAGCCACTCTGGAAAACAGTATGGAGATTCCTCAAAATAGTTGAAAATAGAGCTACCCTATGACCCAGCAATTGCACTACTGGGTATTTACCCTAAAGATACAAATGTAGTGATCTGAAAGGGCACATGCACCCAAATGTTTATAGCAACAATGTCCACAATAGCCAAACTATGGAAAGAACTTAGATGTCCATCAACAGATGAATGGATAAAGAAGATGTGATATATCTATACAATGAATACTATGCAGCCATAAAAAGAATGAAATCCTGCCATTTGCAATGATGTGGATGGAACTGGAGGGCATTATGCTGAGTGAATAAACCCATCAGAGAAAGACAATTATCATATGATCTCTCTGATATGAGGAATGTAACAGACAGGATGGGGGGTAGGGAGGGAAAAAATGAAACAATATGGGAGCGGGGAGGGAAGCAAACCATAAAAGAATATTAATCTCAGGAAACAAACTGAGCGTTGCTGGGGGGTGGGGAGGAGGGATAGGGTTGTTGGATTATGGAAAAAAAATAAAAATAAATAAAAAATGAAAAAAACAGAAGGGGGAAAACAGAAGTAAAAGCAATGAGAGAAAATGAGACACTATATAATATAATATATATAAGCTAAGGAAATACAAGCTAAATATATATAAATAAAAATATATAAGCCAAGGAAATAAATATGTAGCTAAACAAATATAAGTATAAGCTAAGGAAATATAAAAGCTAAGGAATATGTCATATATATAAGCTAAAGAATAATGTATAATATATTTATAATTTTTAGTATAAAATATACAATAAATTTTTAATTTATAATATAATAAATATAAGCTAAGGAAAATGTCAGAGTGGGCTAAAAAGAAGTTCCTATAAAATAAGAAAAGTATAGGGGAGGAAAATGTAAATTTTTCCCTCCATCATCCTAGGTTCTCTGGCTAGACCCTTCAAGTAAGTCTGATAAAAGACAGATTAACAAGAGAAAAACAAAGAGAAGTGCGTGAACATGCATTGTACATACACAGGGGAGTACTCAGCACTGAGTAATTCAAAACAGTGATTAGAAATTGAGCTTACATAGCATCTTATAAAAACAAAGAAAAATAAAATTTTAAAGAGGTAACAAGACAAAGGAAAAGCTTAGAGTTTCTAGGGTGGTACATGCAGAAAGGTAAGGGTATAGGGGAACAAATGGAAGATATGGCTGCTTAGTAAGATTGTCTGTTGTATGTAAGTTCGTCTGGTGTGGTTTCTAGGCAAATGGCAGAGGGCAGAGAGCTTTTCTTGTATCTGCTTCTTATCAATTGCTTTCAGCTCAAAATAATTCTTACGCATATTTTTGGGTGGCATATTCTGGTATCCTTCAAAAGCAAGCCATGACTATTGAGACACAAATAGAATAAAAAGGCTCAAATACATAAAATATTAGCACCATAAAACAAATGGTCACCAGCATAAAATTGGGCTTCTGTGTCCCAACCTTACGGCGGAATAGCATGGAGTTGCACCAAGAAGAAAACCAAGTTTACTTCTAGGTGGAATGAGAGAAAAATGGAAGTCAGGGCCACAGGTCTTATGAGGAGGCAAGGAAAGGGGAATTCTAGTGCACAGAATAGCAGGATTAGTCTCTAAGAGCCCTCTTTTGATGCATCCCCTGTCAAAGAGCCCACCTCAAAGCAGCTGTTAGGACTGCCATCACTGTCCTTTTCCACATGGTTCCCACAACACCAAGCCTGCTCTTCTGCTTCCTCCTTCTCTGAAGTACCCTTCTTGCCAAAGCCAGCTTGATAAATCAGCATCCTACCATGTGGCTTCTGATACTTGTTCTCAAAGGAAGGAATACTTCCCCAATCTGGAATTGTAGTGAGTTATATTCCCTTTATAAAATGTAAATGATACCACAAAACTATAAAGTATTTTATTTTTTAAAAGATTTTATTTTTAGAAAGAGAGCAAGCATGGGCTGGGGGATGGGCAGAGGGAGAGGGAGAAGCAGATTCCCCACTGAGCAGAGAGCCTGATGCAGGGCTCAATCCCAGGATCCCAGGATCATGACCCAAGCCAAAATCATATGCTTAACTGACTGAGCCACCCAGGCATCCCAAAACCATAAAGTATTTTAGCAGGGAAATTAACCATAAAGAATATTTCAAACAGAGATGGCAGAGCAGTAGAGGTTCATGTATGAACGCTAACAGTCTAGGTCCTGGTACCTCTGGCTGGCCACCAAGAAGCTGTACCAAGCCCAGGCTTAGGGAAATGTAGAGACAGATAAATGAGGGAGGTCTGAAAGTTGTAATTGGTCATTATCTCAATACAAACTGACAAGGCAAAACAACTACTTAAAGAGGAAAAAAAAAAGACTGTCTAGTTACACTAATATGCCAAATTGGGTCCGTCCCCTGTGCCAGGTCCAATCAGCCAGTCATGGCTGCCTGGAGTGCAATGCTGGACACTGTGAGACCACATGTGGACTCTGCAAGAAGGAGTGCCATGACTGATTAGCAACACCAGCTGTGGGTGGGGGAGCGGGGAGAGGCACCAGGCGTGCAATAGACATGGCTGGCCCTGGGCCTAGGAGCCAGTTCTCAGGGGGAAAGCGGTTCTTTCCAGATATGGTCAGGTTTAGAAATTTATCAATGAAAGGTCTGCATGAGCCAGTCAGGTACCAAGAGAGAAAAAAAGTGGGCAGGAGGGGCCTGTGTATCTTCATGTGGACATGACATGGCTAGTATTCTAGGCAGCAAGTAAGAGAAAAACTCAACTCAACTGGATCAAATACTACAGAACTGTATTATTTCACCGAACATGACTTTGGGAGGCAGGGTGAACCAAATGTGCTGCAGTGAAGGGTCTATCTAGCTCCACTTCCCACTTCTTCTGTTGGCTCTTCCCTCTTCCCTGTGGGCCCACCATGGCCATCTGAGCCCCACTGCCAGCTACTGGTTTAGAAACCCAGGCTTAACCAACCCGTCAATTTGGCAATCCCAGGGCTGGTCCAGGGGTGGGGATGTGATCCAACTGCCCTAATCAGACTGCAGGTGACAGCTTATTTTATGCCTGAAGGACAGGTTTTCTGTCCTATGGATGAAAACAAGGAAGCTAAAGGCCCAGTGGCTGCTAGTTATCATCTTGCCACTATGGAAGAAAGTCAGCATGAAGGCCCTTCCACAGGAAGGCGAGCAAATCAAGAGAATGGTGGGAAATAGAGTCAAAATGCTTATAGTAGCCCATGCAGTTTACCGCGCCACTTCAAGTCTGACATGGGTCTGAAGATGTTGGCAGAGCTGCATTTCTTCTGAAGGCTCTAGAAACTGATTTCTTTCCTTTCCCAGCTTCTAGAGGCTTCCATTCCATCATTCCTTAGCTCGTGGCCCCTTCCTCCATCTCCAAAGCGAGCTATGTTGCATTTCTCTGGCCACTCTTCTGTAGTCACATCTCCCTCTGACTACCTCTGGGAAAGGTTTTTTGTTTTTAAAGGCCCATGTGATGAGACCGGCCCAATTCCCATAAAGGATAATCTCCCCATCTCAAAGCCCTTAACTGAACACATCTGCAAAGTTTCTTTGCCACTTCGGATAATACAGTCACACGTCCCAGGGATTCGATATGGACTGCTTTGGGAGGACATGATTCTGTCTCCCATAATGCCTCATTATTTCTTCAAGCTTATATTTACACTTTGTGATTGTATATTTCCAAAGTGTTGATAGAGGTCAAGAATACCAGGAAAAAAGTATTTCCTAGGAATAGCAAGAAAAAATTAAGTGGCTACTGCAATGTGTTCCATTTGATGTATGACGAACTGTTCCTGGATTAAATGATGAACTATTTTAAAAGAGATCACAGGTTAATGTTAACCAAAAGAAGCCTGAACAAAGCCCAAATTAAACTGTGTAGGTTCCATGAAGTCTTTGGAGAGCTTGCAGTATGAAAGGGAGGTCACAGGTGATATTATATTTCTTATAACCCCAAGGACACAATCATTTTTATGTCAGCCTGGTAATGAAATAAAGTGCCGGCTTCCGAAAAACTGTCAGATCAAGGAGAACATCTTGACTGGACAGTGAGAAAATATATAACTCTTCAGAAACCTCCCCAATCCTTGCAACTCTGGGAATTGCCATTCAATTGCTAACCTAGTCATGAAAATTAACTTATCCAGTCAAAAGGAAAGTGTCTGCTTGAGTACGAACATCAGAGGATCTGGCTACAAAGAAAAGCTCTCATTCTCTTAGCTTGGCTACTCAATAGAGAAGGGAGGGGGAGGGGAGAAAACATCAAACAGAAGCAATAATGAGTTTTGCCAGTTACATATATATATTTACCAGCAATCCGGGCAGGGGATTGAACACAGGGGATCTGGGCTCTGCAGACTTGGACTATAGCTCCTGCTTGGCCATTAGCCAGTTGTTAAGACTTTGGTCAATGGCCTTAACCTTGTAGGGACCATGATTTCTTATTCAGTTTTTTATAAAAGTATTTATATGAGGGGCACCTGGGTGGCTTAGTCGTTAAGCGTTTCCCTTCAGCTCAGATCATTATCCCAGAGTCCAGGATCAGGCTGCAGGCTTCCTGCTCAGTGGGGAGCCTGCTTCTGCCTCTTCCACTCCCTCTGCTTGTTTTCCCTCTCTCACTGTGTCTTTCTCTGTCAAATAAATAAAATCTTTAAAAAAAAAAAGTATTTCTATGAATCTTATTTTTTAAATGCATCAAAGAGAAAATGTATAATATTTCCATCTTATGCACACACACGCACACACACATATCTTAAAGCTCAAAAGCTTAGTGGGCACCCTCCTATACCTTTCATCTTGCTGTGTATATTTATTCCTACATAGAGAGTTTGGCTTTTCTGTTGTCACAAAAACTGCATCATACTCTATTCAAGACTCCACAGTTTCCTTGTTTTCATTAACTTTACCATGGATGGCCTCTAGAACATATAGATCTAATTCATTCATTTGCACTCACTTAAACTGAAAGATTATGAACATATCAAACTACACTTATGCCAAAGATGACCCCATTTAGGTAGTATCCCAATTAGGTCTTGTTTTGTCATAAAAGATTATGCAACAAGTATCCTTGATTGTTTATTTTTATGTTCTTCGACTTCCATCTCCAAAGAATATATTCCTCAACATGGGACTTGAGGCAAAAATATGTATTTTCTTTTTTAATAGACAGTTCTATTATATCATCCCCCAAATAGTAATAATTTACATTCTCACCTACAATGTGTGAGGAGGCTTGTTTTTCCACTCCCCACCAGCACTGTATGTTCTTAGCCTTTTTAATTTTGGCCACCTAATGAGGAAAAAGTGGGTATCTCATGTTAATTTGCATTTCTTAGTGCTTAGTAAAGTGATTCATCTTTTCGGTAAACCTTAGTTAATAGGTCCAACTTTTACTCTGTACAAACAATGTTGCTCGTGACAAAAATGGAGATGCTAGGTGAAGTCTCTAGAATATGACCTATAACTCTTACCTGGAACTCCATCTTAGCCAGAAATTAATCAGTACCTGAAATTAATCCATGGTTTGACCATTGTGAAATAACGCCTCAACCATAATTTAAGCAAGACTCTCAAAGTGGCAGAGACATGAACATTGCAAACAATGACCATCCCGCACCAGGCAAGAGAGATGAATGTCAAATTCACCATAAACTTGTTGACACCTAGGCATTGCCAAACCTGGAACAGAGGTGATGTTTACAGTGACTCTATGAAGCAATGGGTTGAGAAGCATTCTGGGGCTGATCAGAGCTCACGAGAAAAGAGAGAGTGAGTAACAATGTGTGCCATAGGCACAAGAATCTGGAGAGCCAATATCCTAGGAGGGGAACCCTGTTACTGTCCCCAGGTGGGAAGAGAGTGGGACTGGCACTTGGGGCTCCAAGGCACCTGGAGCTCTTCAATCTGGGTAGGGGGAAAGACATGACCCTCATCACCCATCCACTCATCTACTCACCCTCCCTTCCTCACTGAGCCTATTGAGATGAGCTTAATCCTACCCCTTTTCCTCTCCCCACCCACAGCCCTCCCTTCTTGGTCCCTTTTTCATTTTATCCAGAATTCACCTGAATAAAAATGTTGTGGGAAATTGAACCTTGAGATTTCCTATGCCCTAAGTCCATTAGGAATGGCCAGATGTGACTGGTCACAGAAACATAATGATGTTTGAAAATCTGCAGAGAAGAGAAATTATAGGCAAACCGACAGATCTGTGGTTCTCTTCAGAGAATTAGCTTTCGAGACAGAAAAATGAAACAAACAAAAAGTCTTAGTGCTAAAGCTTGGAATGCCTACATTTCAGTTCAGTCCAGTAACAGCGTACCCCATCTCTTTGAAAATGCAAGCTGGCCAGGGGCTTCTCCCCACCACTCCTTTCTCTCCAGACTCTGCCTCCTTTATCAGGACATCACCTGACCCCTAGTGGTCACACTGCCTCCAGCTGCCCCAGATGAGCTTCCTTTTTTTGACGGCTTGTCAAAATTCGAATCCACTGACAGGTAAGCAACACCTACTTTGAAACACTAACATTTGTAATTTATGAAAGCAATGGGTCTTTGCCATTAAGAGGGTCTTTATATCTAGTAAATTACCAGAGAGATTACTCAGAGAAATTACCAGAGAGGTCTAAACACCAAAGAACACAAGCAACCCTTTGTATGTGACAGTGCTATGTGGCATTTCTCCTGAATTGATTTTCTCCCGTGATTGTAAACTCAGGTTCCAAACCCTTAAGGTCTTTTTTAAAAGGAGTAAATAATTGGATTCAAGATAAGAAATTGTTCACGTGTCCATACATCCATCCAAACCCACCTTGCTCCAGGCTCTTTGTGAAATAGGACTGCCTAGAAAGTGGAATATTTTCACAGTCCTGCAAAGCTTATGTGTCTTGTGGCTGATGCTGCCTAAATCATTTCTAAATGGTGGGAAAAGGCAAGGATGTGTGTGGGATCATGAAATATTTTATATCCTATCTAGTTCAAGAAGTATTTCACAGGGGCTATAAGTAAGTTGAAAACTGAGGCAAATGGTTTCCACTGAACGACACCTAGGTCTATTCCAGAGCCTACCTCCCAACTCCACCCTGTTCTGGTAAGATTTGACCCAGGACTGGGTGGGCTGAGCCTCCAGAAGAGTGTGAGAACTCCCAGCTGAGGAAACCTAGGGTTGGCAGATTTTTCACTCATGCACACATACAGCCGTAAGTCCCATGCTCTCAGAAGTAGGAAAGACTTGAACAGACACCTGACCAAAGAAAATACATAGACGGCAAATAAGTATCTGAAAAGGTCACCTTTTCTGTAACACAACAGATAAGTAAATTAGGGGGAATATATAAACTTCCCATGACAAAGAATTCCAAATAACTTATGTAAACACTTGCTGATTGAAGAGGTAAGGCACAGCCTCCCACTCCTAAAGTGTGAGCTGCCCACAGTGAATTCCTTCCCAAGAGTACGGCATGGAAAATGAGAAGAAAGGATCTGTAACTTTACAGTTGAGAAATCTGACAGACGCTACGCAAAGCAAGTGATTAAGGTTAGCATTAGCAGTGACAAATTGATAGTATGAGTCCTTGATAAGGTATGATGAGTATGTCACTTTCCCTCTGTGATTTTACTCCCTAAAACTCATAAATCCAGGCTCATCGTGAGAAAAACATCAGACAAATGCCAACTGAGGGTCATTCTACAAAATACCTAACCTCCTCAAATTTGTCAAAGTCATCAAAAACAAGGGAAGTTTGAGAGACTGCCGTGGCCAAAGGAGCCTAAGGAGGCACGGCAAGTCATTGTCATGGGGTATCCTGGGTAGGATCCTGGACCAGAAAAAGGATGTTAGATAAAAACCAAGACCTAAACAAAAGATGGACTTCAGCCAATAATGATGTGTTAATATTAGTCTATTAATTGTGACAAGGGTTCCATACTCATATAAACTATTGATAGTAGGGGAAACTGAGTTTGGGTTATATGGGAACTCTATCTTTGCAGTTTTTCTTTAAATCCTAAAGTAGTCTATAATAAAAATGTGTTTAAGAAAAAAGTAAGATGAGCATTGCCAAGACACAGTAAGAATTTTACTTCAGTGGAAATCTCCCTGGTGAGAAAAGAATTACTCATGACTTACCCAGCTTCAGTCCCGAAGCTCTAACATCCCTGGAACCCCTCAGTCACGGTAAAACAAGATGATTGGTCTCTCCATGCTGCTCCAGCCCCCTCCACAATACAGATTCCTCTGTGGCACTAAGGTGGCCTTAGTAAGCTACCCCTAGATTTCCCTTTCTGGGGTTTTTGGTTTTCTGTTGCCTTCTTCCTTTTAAGCCTGGAACACTTTCATTTTCCCATAACCGGCCTTAAAAAAATTCAAGACACAGTAAGAATTTTACTTCAGTGGAAATTTCCCTGGTGACAAAAGACAACTTTCTCAGACACAGTCAAGGCATACCTCAACATTTCTGAAGTTAAACATTTTGTGGCTTGACAAATCATGAGTAATTCATAGACACACGGTTATGGTGGCTCTGATCGGTTCTCATGAGGCCTATATGACTTACATGACCTACACACCCAGAACAAGTTAGGTCTGTTATTTGGCATACTGTGAGAAACTGAGGCACGGTATGGCCAGAGAGCTGGTCAGGGCAGCAGCTTGGCCGGACAACACTCTAGGACATATCTATAGTGCTAAATATCACAAAAGCAAGAAAATGTCATTGGAAATATAACCAAGTGCAAAAAAAATCTAGAGTTCCTTCTAGGGAGGTCACAGGACATGGCTGGAAGAAAGCAAAGGCTGCTCACCTCTCAATCTTTCCTAGATAGAAACAAAGCTACATGTCAGAGGACAACCACCCATCTGGTACGGTGGTGGCTTGTCTAATGACTATTTCCTTGGACCCATACACAAATGGATTTAGGGGCACCTGGGTGGTTCAGTTGGTTAAGTGTCCACCTTCAGCTCAGGTCAGGATCCCGGAGTCCCAGGATCGAGTCCACATGGGCTTCCTGCTCCACCGGGAGTCTGCTTCTCCCTCTGGTCTTCTCCCCTCTTATGTTCTCTCTCACTCTCTCTCAAATACATAAATAAAATCTTTTTAAAAAATGGATTTAGAAACTACCTTTCAAACCTGAGCCATCTGTAAATAAAGAGGCATCTGCAATTTGATAAGCTACCAGGTTGGAAGGGGGTAGAGGTCCCCCACTTCCTCCCACCCTCAAAATCCACCCCCAGGCAGGCAAGCATCAAATTCCAGAGGTGACCTGTGAATTGCCTTCTCAGGAACAGCAGGTCCAATTAACCCAAGGCCTTTTGTTGTACTGAAATGACCATGCAGATTGGGGACCACTGGGTTCTTCTCTGCAATTCCTGCGCACAGAACTTGATCCTTCCTCCAAACTAACTTGGAGCAAATTTCAAACATGTATAGGTTCAGGGTAGACAAATGATTAACACACCAAGGCACCCACTAGTTTAATTCAGCCTGGGGTAGGGAGGGCACAATATTGAGGGCATAGGCCAAGGCTTTAAGGATTCTGAGTTTAAATCCTGCTTGGGGAACTTACTAATGTAACTATGGGCAGAATTTTGACTTCTGGATCACTAATTTCTCACCTGTAAAACAAGTATAATTTCATCCATCAGATTTTTCACGGTGTTTGTAATATCCCTGCAATGCTGTGGCTCATAATGGGGTCTGCCTGCCCTCCACAGTCTGCAACACTCAAGGAGACTGTCCACATACTCCTCACATCTGTGTAAGATGCCCCCTTATCAATGGCATCCCCATACTGTCTGATGACCTCTCCTTGCTCTCAAAAAAAGGAAGCTGCCAGAAGACAGCTCCCTCTGCCTCCTTCCTCTGCAGCTGCTCCTTGCCTTCCCTCCTCCTGGACAAGACCCATCTTTTGACGAAAGCAGGGGAGCCCTCAGCTATGACCTTGGAGACCCGACTCTACTGCTGATCCCCTCTCACTTTAACAGTGAGCTTGCCCCTTTCTCCTCAATTCTCACGCTTGCTCCAGTGTCTCATGTGTTTTCTTTTTTAAAAAGATTCTTCCTCAGCCCCTCTCTACGTTCTGTTCTTAATGTGTCTTCCCACCTAGCCAAGTTTCTCATAAGCCATGTCTGTCCCACTGCCTCCAGCTTCTCAAGGGCAGCAGCTTGGCTCCCTTCTGGTCACTTCCTTGTAGGTGCTCTCCAAGTTCACAGGCTCACTTACCTCTTAGCCTGAGACACAAGTATCACTCCCTTCCCTGGGCTCCTGGGGCCCGAGGGATCAGACTCCTCTGCCTCTCTGATGGTGCTGAAATGATGGCCTTTCTCAGCATTTAGGCCCTAGTGCTCCTCTCTCCTCCAGCCACACAGAGTAGGGGACTCCATCCTCTTGTAGCTCCAATTATGTCTGTGTGCTGAGGACTTCCAACCCTTAACTTTAGGTCCTCTCTGCAGGCCCCTGTGTCCAACTGTCTATGGATATCTTCCATTTAAAAAGAGTTAGTTGAAAGGGAGGGAAATGATAAACTTCTCTTTTTCTTTTTTAAAAGATTTTATTTATTTATTTGACAGAGAGAGACACAGAGGGAACACAAGCAGGGGAAGAAGGAGAGAGAGAAGAAGGCTCCCCATAGAGCAAGGACCCAGACTCAGGGCTCAATCGCAGGACCCTCAGATTATGATCTGAGCTGAAGGCAGATGCTTAACACCTGAGCTCCCCAGATGCCCCTAAACTTGTCTCATGTATTAGTCTGCTGTCACAGAATGGGTGGCTTCAACAATGCAAATTTAGTGTCTCATAGCACTGGAGGCTGGAATTTCAACATCAAGGTGTCATCAAGATAAACATGTGTATCTGTTTGTGGGTCCAGATTTCCTCTTCTTATAAGAACACCACTCAAACTGGATTAAGGCCCACCCTAACAGACTTGTTTTAGTTTAATCACCTCTTTAAAGGCCCTACCTCCAAACACATTCTGAGGTACTAGCGGTAAGTGCTTCCACATATGAATTTGGAGAGAATGGAACGTAGCCCATAATAGGCATCATCTGGTATATAAATTTAAGATGTGTGTGAGTCCAAAAGGCTCTTTAGCATCAACACGTCCACCATCATCTACATCATCACTCCTTAGACCTCATCTTTTGTCTCTGGTTCCTTCCCAAGATATGGTGCCCATGTGGCTCACCACCTCCCATGGCCCATCCAACACAGGCACACCTCTGAAATCTGCTCACTTCTCTCTATCTCCTCTACAACAAACTAGTTCCAAGCCACCATCCTCTCTCATCTGGATTATCACAAGTGACTCTTAATTGGTCTCTCTTCTCCCTCTCCACCGCGCCCCCCATCTTGCCCACCTCCAACCCATCCTTCATGTGGCAGTGAGACTGAGCTTTCTCAAATGCAATTCTGATCGTGTTAAAATCCTGCTTAAACTTTTCAGCAGATCCCCACTGCCCTCAGAATGAAGTCCACATTCTTCAGTATGGCGGACAAGGACCAAGGTGATCTAAGCCCAGTTTCTCTTCCCCTCTCTGAATTTTTCTCAGTTCTTCAAATGTACCACTCTCCTCTGCCTGGGGCCTTTGCACATATACTTTGTAATCTTTGCTCTTCCTGGGACACCCTCTAATCTCCCCCAGCAAACTCCTACTTGCTCATTAGTTTTTAGTTTAAACATCGTTTCATCCAGGAATTCCTCACTGATCTTCCTCTCCAGGGGGGCTGGATGCCTTTCTTTACACTGCTCTGTATGACCAATTAGGTGTCTCCTCCACTAGAGTTCATGAGAATGGGAAACAGGCCTACACTGCTGTTCCCCCAACGCCCAGCACTGTGTCTAAACTATAACAGATGCTACACAAATACCGAAGGAAGAAATGAATGAATGCAAACAAAGACTATGGCAAAAGTAATGCACTCAGTGAGAGAACACCTGGGTCCTTGTCTCAACTCTGCTACTAATCAGCTACATCAGAGTACCTGTAGGTCAAAACAAAAATAAGGCTGGGTCAGACATCTCCCAAAGTCTCTCCTAATTCTAAACAATGATAATTCTTCATTTCTGATTCCAGATAGAATATACTGTGCTGCATATCCAAGAAAGAGACCTTTGCCTGCTATTGATTCAGACAGAATGCCAATAGCTTGATGGAAATATAAGAGGCCCAGGAAAGGCCAGCAGAAGACAGAAGTAATAAAAAAGACTGCTCGCTGACACTAAAAGTCTTCTAAATCAAAATGATTACATAAATCGTTCTTGACAACAAGCCGAAGAGAAAACAGAGGCACAAAATGCAATGGCTTTTGGCCTCCCCTCCCATTTCTGTGTTTCTCTTCCTCTGTCTCTCTTTCTACAAATTCAGAGATTCTCATTCTTAATAAGTTGTGTGTAGGGGGTGATGGGTCTCTTAGGTTGAGATAATTATGATCAAGACCCCAAATTTTCTCTTCACTTGGCCTTAGCTATTTCCACCCAGGAAAACACAATCTCAACAGTAAAAGCTCCTTCTCAGTTTGCAGGAAGCAGGATAGGGAAGAGGCCAGTGAACAAGTTTAAATAAAAAGTCATATTTAGAAGATCTTTAGTCAGTCATGGAAAATAATGGGTCCATGTGTTTCAGACCTGAAGAAAACTTGGCAGCCACCTACCTTCCTCTTATTTCTCCTCTTCCATTTGGTGTAGAAGCAACACTTTCTACTGTACGCTCTGTGCCTCCACCACCAGAGAATAAATCCAAGTAGGGCAGAAATATATGTTCATTAACTGAGGAAAACTTAAAAGGTCTGTCACTACATGTGCATCATAGAGAAAGTTCCTTTAGCTACAGATTCACAAAAGCTATGCGGGAAATAAAATGAACACAACATGGAGGAATTCCACTCAACACGAATGCCACGATGCAGCTTGTGAGACTTGGTGCAGAGGACTGTGATTGCAAAAAGAGAATAAAACTGGGTTTCATCCTTGAGGGGGTCAGTCTCTTACAGGGGTTCCCAATCTTGGTTGCCCAATGAAGTCACCAGGGAGCTTCAAGAAAATATTGGCGCTCTGGGGCGCCTCGGTGGCTCAGTTGGTTAAGCAACTGCCTTCAACTCGGGTCATGATCCCGGGGTCCTGGGATGGAGCCCCACATCAGGCTCCCTGCTTGGCGGGAGGCCTGCTTCTCCCTCTCTCACTCCCCCTGCTTATGTTCCCTCTCTGGTTGTGTTTCTCTCTGTCAAATAAATCAATAAAATCTTTAAAAAAAAAAAAAAGTATTGACGCTCTATTGGTGGGAATGTAAAATGGTATAGCCAGTACAGAAAACCATATGGTGGTTTCTCAAAAAATTAAAAATAGAATTATAATACAATCCAGCAGGTTTCCATCTCTGGATATGTACCCAAAAGAACTGAAAACAGGGTCACCCATGTTCATAGCATTAGTCACAAGAGCCAAAAGGTGGACATAACCCAAGTGTTCATCGACAACAAATGTATATACAAAATATGGCATAAAACTACAAGGGAGTATTATTTGGTCTTAAAAAGGAAGGAAAGTCTGACACATGATGAACCTTCAGAACATGATGGTAAGTGAAAAAACACCTAGTCACAAAAGGACAATGGCTGCATGATTCTAATTATATAAGGTACCTGAAGTCAGATTCATCGAGGCGGAAAGCAGAATGGAGATTGCCAAGAGCTGGGGGAAGGAAGTAATGGGGGGTGACTGTTCAGTGGGTATATGGTTCCGTTTTGCAGGATGAAAGGAGTCTTGTGGGTGGATGGTAGTGACGGTGGCACAGCAAGTCAACGTGCCTTAGGACATTGCATTTTACACTAAAAAATGACCAAGGGAGTAAATTTTATGTTGTGTGTAGTTCACTACAATTTAAAATAAATTAAAGAACAAAAATTTTTAAGAACTAGAACATGGATGCCTGGGCTCCACCCCCAGAGAGTCTGATTTAATTGGAGTACAGCCTGGGCACGGGGATTTTTAAAACCTTCTAGCACATTCTAACATGCAACCTAGCTTGTGAACCACTGCTATGGACCGTAAAAAAACACTGAAAAAAAAAAACAAAAACAAAGAAACGAAAATGGGAAAGAAGTAAATCTGGTATTCTAATACCTGGTTCTTCATCCTATAAAGCCACAAGAGTGCTTCAAACTTTGCTGAGGCTCAGTTTACATGTGTCCATTTACATGACAAACCCACCCCGTGGTGGCAGCATAAGGCTTCAGTTAAGTTAGACTACAGGAAAGGGCTTTATATTTTAATAAGCATAAGATATAATTAGGTGACAGAAGATAGCAAGCACCAACAGAGAGCGTCTGCTTTTCCAAGAGACATTGAGATGCATCTCCCAGAGAGGGATAAATCCCTCCTTCCCGCCCTCAAAAGTCTCACAGAATCTTTATCACAGCACCAACTCTGAGTGCAAGTGACATGTGTATACGTCTGCTGCTGCCCCCACAGATCTTGGGTCCACAGAGGCGGGCCATGATGGATTCAGCCCCTCGGGCCTCACCATGTCTGGCACACAGTGGGCGTTCAATAAACATTTGCTAAATTGGGTTGAATTGCATTATTTAACAGCATGTAAACCTGAAGCATTCAGTGTATTTCACACAATATGTCCCTGTCACCAGCAGACTCATTATTCCAAGGACAGCTTTAGTTCCATAAATAAAAACATGCACAGGGGGCACCTGGGTGGCTCAGTGGGTTAAAGCCTCTGCCTTCAGCTCAGGTCATGATCTCAGGGTCCTGGGATTGAGGCCCGCAACTGCTCGGCGGGGAGCCTGCTTCCTCCTCTATCTCTGCCTGCCTTTCTGTCTGCCTAATTGTAATCTTTTTTTAAAAAAAAGATTTTATTTATTTATTTGACAGAGAGAGAGATCACAAGCAGGCTTGTGATAATATAACTATTATATTAGTTTATAATAATATAAGTAATTATTATAAACTTAAACTTATTATAAGTTTAAACTTAAACTTATTATAAACTTAAAGGGTTAGCCAACACCAGCCTAATAATAACATGTTTTTATAAGATGTAAAGGTATTTTTCCTTTAGGAGATATTAAAGCAATGAGCTGGGTCAACCCTCCCACAACATAAGACCATCAGCCACTGCTGAAATATGAGAGACAAAATTCACTGTTGCTCCTTATTATTTGGCTCTCCTTCTATTTCTTTTATTTTTTATCTTTTAAAGATTTTATTTATTTATTTGACAGAGAGAGACACAGAAAGAGAAGGCACACAAGCAGGGGGAGTAGGAGAGGGAGAAGCAGGCTTCCCACCAAGCAGGGAGCCTGATGCAGGACCCAATACCAGGACCCTGGGGTCATGACCTGAGCCAAAGGCAGACACTAACGACTGAACCACCCAGGCACTCCCCCCTTTTTAAAAAGATTTTATTTATTTTGAAAGAGAGAGAGCAGGGGGAGGGGCAGAAGCAGAAGGAGAGAGAGAATCTTAAGTAACATGCTGGGCTCAATCTCACAACCCTGAAATCATGACCTGAGCCTAAACCAAGAGTCAGAAGCTTAATCAACTGAGCCACCCAGGTGCTCCTAGTTGTTCTTCTCTGAATCAAGGCATTGTTCAAAAATGTAAGTAGCTCAGAAAGGGCTAACGTTGGCATACAATATACAAAGGTATTGTATCATTTCACCTGGCCTTTCATAGACTCCAGCCAAGAAAATTAATTTGGATAGAGATGAGGGAACACTACAAGTTTTTGAGTGCTTGTTTTATGCTAGGTCCTTTATTTTCTCATTATATTCTCACAACAACTACATCATATAGTAATGGGTTCAACTGCAATTAAGAGAAACACTGGTTTAAGCAAATAGAATTAATTTTTCTCACATATGAGAGTCTGGAAGTAGGAGTTGCTGGCACTGGCTCTAAGACTCTCTTGGCCTTTCCTTTATGTCTATCACCTCTTAGCCATAGGGTGGGAGCCCTAGATCCAGACATCACAGCAATGCTCTAGGAAAGAAGAAACAGGAGAGGCCAGGCCTCTGGATATGTTCCCCTCTCAAGAAAGCAAATGCTCTCCCAGAAAGGCACTCTCACAGACTTCAGCCTAGGTCTGTCTTACACTGGGTTCTCCACAGCCTGAAATGGGGGATCTTATATGAGTGACTGATCGAGGGAGTGTTTTCAGTAAAACTTACAGAAAGTGGTATAAAGCAGAGGGAAGGAGCTAGACAAAGACATGGATTCCACTGGAATGTCATCTCAGCCTAAGATAAGTGGCATATCCTTCTAGCCATTCCATTCCGCAGCAAGGAGGCTACCTTTAGTTGAAGGCAATCCACAGCAGCTGGCGGAGAGGTACATTGTCCCAGTAGGGAGAACGGGACAGGCCACCAGCAGCATCTTCTACAAGTTCATGTTCCAAAATTAGGTCACAGGGGCGCCTGGGTGGCTCAGTTCATTAAGCGACTGCCTTCAGCTCAGGTCATGATCCCGGAGACCCAGGATCAAGTCCCACATTGGGCTCCCTGCTCGGCAGGAAGCCTGCTTCTCCCCCTCTCACTCCTCCTGCTTGTGTTCCCTCTCTGACTGTGTTTCTCTCTGTCAAATAAACAAAATCTTAAAAAAAAAAAAAAAAAAAAAAAAACTAGGTCACATGGCTGTTTCTGGACACAGCGGATGTTTGAAAAGTATTTGGTTTTTCAGCCTCTATAGTGAAACGTGGATAATTCCCAGTTATTGAAGGAAGCCCGTCAACAACGCCTTCCAAAACAACTCTTGAGATAGGTTTCTTTTTGTTAAAGAGGACAATACTTTTCCTTATTCGTGGTATTTCCCTCCATGTGAAAGGAATTCCACTAGAATAACAGCTCTCAAACTTTTCTGGTCTCAAGACCCCTTTAAATTCTTACAAATTACTGAGAATTCCAAAAAGTCTTCAATTACTGGGTTATACCAATAGCTATTTACCACAGTAGGAGTTAAAACTAATAAATTTTTAAATATGTATGTTTTAATTCATTTAGAAATAACAAAAATATATCTACCGAATATTAACATAGATAACTTGTTTTTGCCAGGAATAATTATATTTGGGAACTCCTGGGTGGCTCTGTCAGTTAAGTGTCTGCCTTTGGCTCAGGTCATGATCCCCGGGTCCTGGGATGAATCCTGGATCTGGCTTCCTGCTCAGCAGGGAGCCACTTCTTCCTCTCCTTGCAGCAGCCCCTGCTTGTGCTCCTCTTCTGACAAACACATACATAAAATCTTTAAAAAATAAATAATTATATTTTCTAAAATTAAAAAAAGAGTATAATTGTTATATATTTTTACAACCTTAATGTCTGGCTTAATAGAAGATAGTTGGATTTTCATAGCTGCTCCTGCATTTAGCCTGTTTTGCAATACATTTTTCTTAAGATTTATTTATTTTCAGAGACAGCAAAAGAGAGCAGAGGGGAGGGCAGAGGGAGAGAGAGAGAATCTCCAGCAGACTTTGTGCTGAGTGCAGAGCCCAACGTGAGGCTCAATCTCACAACCCCAAGATCGTGACCTGAGCTGAAACGAAGAGTCGGTTGCTCAACCAACTGAGCCACCCAGGCGCTCCACAATATGTTGTTTTGGGGGGGGGGGGTTGAAGTATATCAAGAGAACTCAGCCTCACAGAGATATATAGATGGGAGAGGAAGGAATATGTTAATATTTTCAGATAATTGTGGATATTCTGCTTTGATACTACACCAAAACTCAACAAGGAGTAGTTTAATTGCAATGTAAAATTGCAATATAATATAAAACCACATCAATGAGCTTTTCAGACTCTGTTATATCAAAATTCTCTAACCGAGCTTGCAGTTTAAATGTATGTTGGTAACATCATGTATTGAGTATTTAGGATGTTCTGGTTAACTGAGCTAAGCAGATCTTCCAAATGCTGCCTCACTTCATCATACAGTACCCCCAAACCACATTCATTCCCGCCACCACCACCATCATCAGCGATGTCTTCAAGGATGGGAAGGCTGTCAAG
This sequence comes from Spilogale gracilis, assembly GCA_004023965.1. NCBI lineage: Eukaryota > Metazoa > Chordata > Mammalia > Carnivora > Mephitidae > Spilogale > Spilogale gracilis. The sequence goes on along the minus strand of PITA01008285.1, from coordinate 16,873 downwards.
CCCACGGTGATGCATACATTTTTGAAATTTCTAATTGTTTTCTTAGAAGCACAAATTGTATTATTAGCAACAAACACTATCAGCTATCTTGAAATGACAGACACTTCCTTAGAGAAAATGTTTGCCAAATACCCGGGTCTGAATAACCACAATTGTTTGTCAGCAGTGACTGGTGAGGAAAATGGTGTCTGGAGGGAAATCTACTTTAACTCACAACACAAACAACAGTCTATGTCCTTTTCCTGTGGACAAAGCCCATGTTCCAGGATGTTGCAGCAGTGCACAGGACAGTTGGTGTCATAACATTAACTATGTTCATTAAAGATATTCTTAAACTCGGGACTTGGGCTTTTTTTCTGAGTGTGGGGCAGGTTGACTACCAGTGCCCTGATTCATGGGAGGACACAGGCATTTTCACCCCATCAGTGCAAATGTCAATATAGTAGAAAAGTCAAATAACATCTTAGCATTGTTACGAAAATACTTTCAACCTTGCTGACCTCCTGAGATGATCTGGGGAACCCCCAGGTTCTAGAGACGGTACTTTAAGAGCCTGTGTACTAGAATGCATTGCCATTCACTCAGCTTCCTGCCAGCCAATGGCTTCCTTCCAGAGAGAAGAGGAAGGCTGAACTCAACATGCCTAGCTCCTTCTCAGTCTCAATCAGAATCCATGTTTCTTCCCCTCTAGGAGATTGAAGCAGGGTTTCTGCCAGTACTGAACATCCTCCCAGTTTATTACTGGTAACTTTGCATGTAGCTTTTTAAGCACTCTGTTTACCTCTCTGGGTAACAGGCTGTTTCCTGCAGTGACTCTGGACCAAGAGGGGACGTCTGACCTGATCTTAGACATTGGGATGCCCTTCCCTGGGAGCCTGACACATATCTGGTTGAATTCTGTCCCCTAACCAATAGATATTTGTCTTAAAGATGTTTAACCAATATGTCTGAGAAGGCAGTTGCTCCTGGAACAAAGGGAAGGTCTGGTTCAGGGCACATGTCTTCTTGACATTGTGCCCCCATCTCTGGAATCAGTAGGAGAATTTGATTTGGAATATCCAGCCCCATGACAGGCAGTAATGGTGGGACTGCCAATCAAGACGCATTTGCTCCCAGGCAAGAGTAAGAGACATGTTAGCAAATCAAACATTCTTCCCTAGAACCTGAACCTTGAGTTAAAGGACTCTTGAGGTTGAAAATGAAAAACCATTCATCCTAAAAGCAGACCCAAAGAGACCATCTGGTTTCTTTCACCATCTGATCCATAGTTCTACCAAAAACCACAGTTCATCCATTTTTATTCCTGTTCTCTTAGGTACCCCATATCCTCCCAATAAAATCCCTTTTGCTAAAACCAGCCGAGGTCTGTTTCTGTTGCTTGTACCAAATGACTCTGATTGATCTAGCCCTGAAGACAAATTGGCAAACTCTACCCGAGGAAGCATAAACTGCTTACAACTCCCCAAATCATAATTTTCCAGGCTGGAATATGTTAAGATCCACCAGCTGCCCATTCTGTTTCACTGAGCCTCAGAATCTGGGACTTGTGCTTATTTTCCTGGCTGCTGCACTCATTTCCATGCCACCTACCATCAAGCCATAGTGGGAAATCTCTCCACAGCTATTTCCTGGGGAAAGCGATGATATTTCCAGAAGCCCTGCCACATAACCTTTTAATTATTATTTGATAAGGAAACACTGCTTGCTGGATTTTTATATCATGCTTTTAGCACAGAATATGCTAGGGAAAATGAGCAATTATATTTTGGCACATGGCCAACTGAAGCCATATAAATCTACTAGGTTATTTAAATATCACAGAAAGCAGAAGCCAGAGAAATCTGAGACATGACCCTCATGTTGAATTAACTATAATCCTGATTGCACGGCTAGCCTCTACACAGGTGATCCTGTCTCTCTTGATTCTCCGCAGTCAGCATCACGAAGCTTTATCACTGAACAGAGTCTGATACAGCAGGGATTGCACATACAGCACACAGCCTCCAGAGTCAGGTGAATATCCTATTCGCTAAGGTCACAAATTTGGATGACTAAGGAATTGTGCAAAACTGAAAGTCAGACTAACAGGGACAATGACCACTGAAGATTTCATGTCTCCTATCAACGGAGGAGGCCGCCCTCAACAGGGATGCGTGAACTTCGCAACCATAGGCAAGTCCTGTTTCCCCACTGCCTATCACTTTTTCACATCACAAAGGGGGAGAGAGAGAAAGTTGCTCTGAAGCTCACATGAGCTAGGAATACTGAAACCCACTTTGTGAAACTCTGAAAAGGATGGGTTACTATAAACCATCTAGTCCCACTTTTTTTTAAGATTTTTTTATTATTTATTCATCTGACAGAGAGGCAGGCAGAGAGAGAGGAGGAAGCAGGCTCCCCGCTGAGCAGAGAGCCCGACGTGGGCCTCCATCCCAGGACCCTGAGATCATGACCTGAGCCAAAGGCCGAGGCTTTAACCCACTGAGCCACCCAGGCGCCCTCTAGTCCCACATTTACCAGCGAAGCATTCATGCCCTGCCGTCCATGTAGTTTGGTAACACAGAGATGAAAGTTACCACAAAACTCTGCTCTTTTAACATAGACGCTTGGAGACTTTGATGGGTAACAAATGATTTAGAAAGTCAAAAGTGTTAGCCTATCAACATAGAGGCAGGCAGGCAGAGCGTCAAGTCTTCAATTTGCTGGCATCAGGTTTAAAAGGGTCCAGTGGCAATGCCTGTTATGGTAGCTATCAGAGTAGATGGTTTGCAGTGTCCTAGTAGTCTATTATTATTATGTTTCCTTTACACATCCTTTACAGTTGCAATGAACTGACAGCCTAAAACAGTCAGATCATGGTGAGCGAAGAAGAGAAAACCAAAGTTCTTCCAGACAAGCTGTCCTGTTCACGCACAGTCTGAACAGTAAGCAGACTGGTAAAGGGCATGCCAGAACCCAGGAGAAGGGCACCCGGGCGTCTCAGTGGTTAAGCATCTGCCTTCAGCTTGGGTCATGATCTCAGGGTCCTGGGATCAGGGCCCAAGTCGGGCTCCCTGCTCAGCAAGGCATGTGTTTCTCTCTCTCCCTTTGTCCCTTCCCCCCACTCGTGCTCTCTCTCTCTCTCTCTCTGCTCTCTCCCTCTCTCAAATAAGTGAATAAATTCTTTGGGGAAAAAAAGAACAAAAACCAGGGGGATAAAAAATCCCCACCCAAAAGCTTTTTTTAAAGGATTTATCTTAAAAGCAATCATCATCAGACAAAAAAAAATTATAACTACACATGGGGCTGGATGTGAACTAGACTTACTGTGTTATCGTTTCACCGTACACATACATGTGGAATCACTGTGTTAGACACCTGAAACGAATATAATGTTACATGTCAGTTATAACTCACATTTTTTTTTAAAAAAGGATTTGTGACTGGATTTGACCTGTGGGCATCCAATTTATAAACTATTGGTCCAAAGGGTATATGGAAAAAGAACGAGCACACATATTGCATCTACTGAACTAATTGCCAGGTGACAAGGCATGCGTACCTTGACAAGGCAAGTACCTTCTCTCTTGTTAGCATTCATAGTAGCCCTACAAACATTTAAAGATACTCTCTTTTGCACACATAAGAAAAATAAGCTCGGTCATCTTAAACACCGACCCAGTGTTACATAGCCAGTAGGCAGTTTTGTTGAACTTTGTTCCCAGGTATGTCTACAGCCCTCGGTTTTTTGCCATGAAAATCCAGTGACCTAAATGTACACCTTGCACGAAGAGATGTTTTGTTTGGACTATGATGCGGTAAAAGGTTGTATTCACTGCAAACATTCCACAGTCAATAATTTGCCACATAAAAATCTGGATTTCCAGTTTTGGGGGAAGGCCAAATATTGCACTATTTGGCCACTCTAGACACACTGCCACTTTGGATGTACAGTGGGCACGGTCCCCAGGGGCTGGCTGGTGGCTTTCCCTCATTAATGGCACCAGGGCTACCTCATCTTATCCTATGGACTCATATCAACCGCTTCATTTGCTCACTTGATTTGCCTAGCTCCTCTGGACACTGCGGCTTGCCCCTCCCCCTTCTGGCCAGCATGGGGCAGCTGTTACACTCTCCTCTGCCATCCCTGGACAGGAAGTCTGGAAGTACAGCGAACTACACACCCTCAAAGTAAGCTACTTTGCCTGTGGGGCTTATTTAAATTGTATGCCTGAGGCAGTGTTTATAATTTGAATGCTACTTTCATCAAGGTATATGCAATAGGGATGTTCTTCCCTTTGCTTCCTGACCAGAAGGGAATGTGCTTCTTCGGTCAGACTTTTGTCATGGAAATAGCCATTTTACTCCAAGTCTCCCTAGAGGACCACAGAATTTAACTGGCAGGACACAGGACTCTTGAGTTTGTAGTTGGCACACATCAACTTCGAGCAAGCAAAACCAACACTCTGCTTCTGCACTGTCTACAAATTCTAAAAGCCAACAAGATCACCTCATATAGTATCCAGTGTCCTAAGAGTCTTGGAGTGCCAAGAATCATTCTGATCTACATAGGTCAATGGGCTTACAGATTAAAATACACACATATTGGGGCACCCGAGTGGTTCTGTCGGTTAAGTGTCTGCCTTCGGCTCAGGTCATGATCCCAGGGTCCCGGGATCCAGCACCATGTGGGACTCCGCTCAGTGGGCAGTCTGCTTCTCCTGCTCCTTCTGCCCCGCCCCCTGCTCATGCTCTCGCTCCCTCTCTCTCAAATGAATAAGAAAACTTTAAATAAAAAATAAAACACACACACACACACACACACACACACACACACACGTTGTCAAATAAAATTGGTAACTGGCTTTGCCTTCCTCCCCAAAGTCTTCCTGATCCCACCTTCATATCATCTGCTCTGAGCAGTCATGTATTCACTCCATATTATATGATTTCATACTTGTTGAATTATTTGCTCTTAGAATTGTAGAATTTAAGTGCTAAAGGGAACTTAAAGGATCACTTAATCAAGGCCTTTCATTTAATAGATGAGGAAACTGAAACCAGAACACCTAAATGATTTGCTCAAGGTCACGAAGATAGCGGATCAAGGGCACACGTGACCCAGTTCCATGTTCTTTACACTCCAGTGTGCATCCATTTATTACACACCCTCCCAAGCACAAGTCTGAAAATAGTGTGGCCTGGTTATGATGTCTGTAATTTACTTTTAAATACTTTAGCTCAGACACTGTGATATAAATGTGTGTGTTTGTTAGTCTCAATGTACACTCTAGGGACAGTTAGTTGCCCTAATCAAGAATTCACAGCTAGCACTTAATCAAAATGCCACACACTAAAGAGGAGTATCACAAGGCTTCAACTACCTTCAATCAACACCAGAGGCTTTGCTAATTATAATAAATGTTATTAATAGGTTTCCATTGGTGAAATTAGTGACTCATTTATTAGCATAATGGATACTATAAATGGACCGCCACTGGTAAAACTGCTGAGGTTCAAGACAAAATGTTTCAGAGACATTCCTCACCTTTTCACAATCAAGGTGAACCCTTCCCCTTTACCCATCCAGGGCTAGAAAGAGAAATGGTCCTATGTCCAGCCCTGGTTGCAGATTCTGGTTGGCTGATACTACGACAGGGACAACTGAATCCTGCCTCTAGCTGGGGTCTCTACCTCAAATGAATCCTTCAAACAAGATGTTACGTTAGAGCCCCTAGAGCGAAGAGAACTGGGACTCCCTAAGATTATAGGACAGGTTGTGCGGACTGTTCCTGGGCCTACTTACTAATGCATGTTTATTAAATAAATGCCCATATGTGTGTAGAATATGGCTGAACACTCACTTTATATATAAACTAGTAATAGTGAGATTGTCAGGGAGTGTCCACTGCCCTATGATTGGCAGCTACAGACGCCAGAAAGAGGCTAACAGTTGCAAATGACCATTATGAATTGAATGGTTTCCTTGAAAAACTCACACGTTGAAGTCCCAACTTCCAGTACCTCACCGTGTGACCTCATTTGGAGACAGGGTCTTTAAAGGGGTAATCAAATTAAAGCGAAGTCATTAGGGTGGGCTCTAACCCATTATGACTGGTGTCCTTACAGAAAGGGGAGATTTGGAGACAGATACAGGCATAGAAAGAACCCAGGTGAGTCGAAGGCAGAGATCAGGTAATGTGTTTACAAACCAAGAATACAAAGACTGCCAGCAAAGCATCAGAAGCTAGGAGAAGGGCATGGAACGGACTCTGTCTCACAGCCCTCAAAAGGAAGCAGCCCTGCTGCTACCTTGATCCTGGACTTTAAGACTCTAGAATTGTGAGACAACTGTGACGCTGTTGTTAAGCCACCCCGTGTGTGGTACTTTTTTTTTTACAGTAGCCCCTAGCAAAGTAATAGAATGACCAAATAGGCATAGGTCTGTCTGTAAAAAGACTTCAATAACTGTTTGGACTGGTAAGTCCAGTTTCACAAGGGTTGCAGTGACTAAATGTGGAATTTTCAAAACATCTAATTGCATTAAATTGTACCTCTGCTTAAAAATCTACCCAACAAACCTGCTAGGGGACAGATGAGGTTGCTACTACCTAAAGCCACAGTCAATGTTCTCTAGCCAAAGTCAGCCAGAAATACATCTGCAGTCAAACAAAGTGGTGCCCATTGTCTCATTGCAATGAGGGAGAATGCACATCAAAGGGAGCCTGTCTCAATAAGAGGGAGTTAGAAAGGACTTAGGAGATTTGGGCTTGGGGGGCACCTGGGTGGCTCAGTTGGTTGAGAATCCAACTCTTGATTTAGGCTTAGGTTGTGATCTCAGGATTGTGAGATCAAGCCCCATGTGAGGCTCTACACTTAGCACATCTGCTCGAGATTCTTTCTGTCTGTCCTTCCCCTCATCCCTGTACTTGCATGCTTGTGTATGTACACGCGCTCACTTTAAAATAAATAAATGAATCTTTAAAAGAAAATTGGGGTTTGGTAATGATTTGGGGAATAGTTCAAGGAAACAGAATTTTGCCCTTAAGTGGATGCTGTCAGAAAGCAGGGTGATTCTATTATTGGGTATTTTAATAATTCTCCTATAAAAGGCAAAAAGAACAAAATGAAACTGAAGTTGTAAGTGATAAAGAAGCAACAAATAACAATGAATCTTGGAACACTACATGAAAAACTAATGACATACTGTATGGTCACTGACATTAAAAAAAAAAAAAAAGCAGCAGCAACAGCCACTCATATTAGCCTATAAAGGGGGAGTTTGTGGTTTTACAATGTTCTTCTTCTTCTTTAAGATTTATGTATTTTTAGAGAGAGACAGAGAGAAAAGACCATGAGTGGAGGGGGGGAGACCATCAAGCAGACTCCCCGATGAGCCCAGAGCCCCACACAGGGCTCATTCCTAGGACTCTGATACCATAACCTGAGCTGAAACCAACAGACCCCTAACTGACTGAGCCTTCCAGGCACCCCAACAGTCTTCTTCTTCTTACTCAAACGTGATTATGGAGTTGTCGTGTTTTTCTCTGCCTCCTTATGGTCACAGCGTGTCTTGAGGGTCTCATGGAATATTGATGTTTTGTGAAATTGCTGATGTTCCACAGAACACAAAGCTTAGCTGTGTGGGCAAACCAGTCCCCACTGCCAACAGAACTTGCTTTTCCCTTTCTCACCACTGATCAATCTCAACATCTTTAAAAGTTAGGGCAGCTGGATAATATATGTTGTCAGATGTGATACGAGAAGAGGTACACCACATTATCTCCGTATACCACACTGCCTTGTCAAAAAAGAAAAAACTGAAGCTAAATCTAATTAAGCTCTAAACCAGCACTGTCCGGTGGAAATAGAATACAAGATACATATGTGATTTTAAATTTTCTAATAGCTACATTTGAAAAGACAACAATAAAGAAGTAAAATTATTATTACTATTATTTTAAGAGAGCACAAGAGCAAGGGTTGGGGAGAGACGCAGGCAGAGGAAGAGAAAATCTTAAGCAGGCTCCACACTCAGCACAGAATCTGGTGCAGGACTCAATCCCATGACCCTGCAATCAGGACTTGAGCAGAAACCAAGAGTCGGATGCCTAACCAACTGAGCTACCTAGGCACCCCGAGAGGTGAAATTAATTTTAAAATATATTCTGTTCAGCTAATATATCCAAAAATTATCATTTTAGTATGTAATCAATATAAAAACATCAATTGAATATTCTATTATTATAGTAAGTCTTTGAAATCTGGTATGTATTTTGCACTTACCAATTCAATTCAAACCCCACTGAAAATGTCCAATCACCACATGTAGCTAGTAGTTGCCATATGGACAGTTTAGTTCTAGACCCAACTTCGAGTTTCATGGAAATATGAGAAGTAGAGGAATGCCTCTCTCCATCAAAGAATACAATTAGTCTAATCTGCAATTTGTGAAATTATACATGAAAGACTCAGTTTTTCAAAAAAAGAAATGGTAAGGGAAAATAAAAGGCAGGAAAAACTTATACAGATTAAAGGATTCCTAAGAAACATACTAACCAAATGCAATCTTTGGACTCTGATTTTTCAGTTGAAAAATAAAACTGTATAAAGATACTTTTGTAGTTGTTTGGTGAAACTGAATACAAGAGATTCTTTTTTTTTAAAGATTTTATTTATTTATTTGCCAGATTGAGAGAGAGAGTACACAAGCAGGGGGAATAGCAGGTAGAGGGAGAGAAGCAGGCTCCTCACTGAACAGGGAGCCTGATGTGGGGCTCAATCTCAGGACCCTGAGATCATGACCTGAGCTGATGGCAGACGCTTAACTGAGTCATCCAGGTGTCCTAAAATGTTGTCTTTTATATATTATGAAATTAGGATTATTCTTTTGGATGTGATAATATTATTGTGGTTATAGTAAAGAAAAAATTCTTATCTTGTAAAGATGTATACTAAAGTATTTATGGGTAAAATTGTATCATATCTAAAATTTGCTTTAAAATCGTCCAGAGAAGTAGGGGCGCCTAGTTGGCTCAGTCAGTACAGCATCTAACTCTTGATTGCAGGGTTGTAAGTTTGAACCCCATGTTGGGTGTGGAGATTACTAAATAAATAAATAAACAAATAATAAGGTATTCCAGAAAAGTTAAAAAAAAAAAAGTAGGAGTGCGTTAAACAAAAATGACAGGAAGTTGACATGATGAGTACCTGTGAGTTTCTTATACCCTTTCTCTACTATTGTGTATGTTTTAATATCTCCATAATAAAGTACAGTAGCAACAGGAACCCATGGAGGACGGTCTTTCTCAACAAGTATTAGGTAATGCAGTTGATAAATTCCTCTATAGATGTAATTCTATAGCTTGAGGATCAAGGAGTTCACATGGTACGTTTCTGACTCTATCTCTGAGCCCTTTTCTCTGCTGTGTTGTCATTACTCTCAGACTGACTCTTCTATGTGGTACAATTACCTCCTATTGGAGCTGGGTGGGCCACTCCCCTTTCCCTGATCTGTGGCCAGGGGGTAGACTGCTTCAGTTGGCCAGGATCAGAGCAACTCTGTATGTCAGGCAAGTTATTCAGTACACAGAACACAATGAGGGAGGCCCTATTCCTATCAGATACCATTGATCTGTACATGAATTACAACAATTTACGACACATGAAAGTAAAAATACCCTGAGGAGGGTACTGTATGGTTAATCCTGGCGGATTATCTATCCCCATGTGTCTATCCCCAAACTGGGAGATGAGGTCAATTCTACCCAAACTGGAGCACTTCTCAGGAGTGGGAATGGATGCCAGGCAGATAAAAACAACAGATGCTCACTGGAAGCCAATACTAGTATCCCTAGTTTCTAGATGAGGATACAGAGGGATCTGTCTAAATCACCTAAAACTATGAGAAAGGACAGGAACGCCTGGGTGACTCAGTTGGATAAGCAGCTGCCTTCGGCTCAGGTCATGATCCCAGGGTCCTGGGATCGAGTCCCACATCAGGCTCCCTACTCGGCAGGGAGCCTGCTTCTCCGTCTGCCTCTGCCTGCCACTCTGCCTGCTTGTGCTCTCTATCTCTCTGACAAATAAAAATCTTTAAAAAAAAAAAAAAAGCTCTAAGAAGGGACAGACTCGGAGATGTGTCTGACTCCAGAATACACGCAGTTTCTATTGAACCATCCCAATTCACTGTCTTCAATAGGACAATTATAAACCTATTTGGTGTTCAAATTCCTCCAATAAGTATGCCCCCCCCTTATTCATCTAATCTCAACCCTCACCATTCAAATTTGAATCTACCCCAGGAAGGAGTCTTTACCGCTCTCACACATCCTGCTAGGAACCAATGATCCTTCTATTCTACTCATCTGAAATAACCATTCTCTCCAAAACTCAAAGCCTCATGCTTCCTTAAAGTCAAGAGCAAACTTTCCATCACAAACTCCAACTTCTTTCCACAAAAAAAACAAAGATTTCACATTAGTTTGAAGTAACCCCAACTCACCAAATTCCCCAATGGGGCTTACATGCTAAGAAGCTGGAGGTCATGGCTTTTCTTATAACACATCAGAGACAGCTTTTATAACATCTAACCAGCCCCAAACTCTACTTTCTACGCCCCTGCAACAAGAGTGGGCAGCCAGCAGCCATGTTCGCGTTGAGGGAGGCTGTCAGCCTGGCCTTACTGAGGGGACAGGACATTTCCAGCTGACCAAAGCTGCGCCAACAGATTTTCATCTGAGACCCAGACTTAAAGCCGAGATCCGGCAGTGCTTCAATTCTTTAGGGGAAGGAGATGGAAGAGAGCAAACCATAAACTCAAAATGTGCAGGCTGGCTACCTCTGACCTTGTGCTCTGGAAAACAGTGAGAGCCAGTCTGTGGAAAGAGGAAGAAAAGTAAATAACCTCTTGATGAGGAAGAATTAAAGAGCCCAAGTTGCTTCATCCTGGAGGCTCCCCAGTTCCTAATTCCAGTGTCAAGGCCTGCTGGCACTGCCTACCCTTTTTTCCCCACGTAGGACCCCCTAGATTAGTCTAAAGTAAGTTCTATCTTCCACATGCAAAGAGCCTAGGTAGACCTGACCCAAGGCAGGGCGCACAGTAGGCACTTAGTTTCACACCTGGTAAATGCAACAACAAGGTAAACGATTTGCATGTTATCTCTTGTTACACGGTATCCAGCTGTTCATTAACCAGGGTTATCTGTGCTCTCACTTGAGAGGAGGTGGGAGGCTGGTGGCCGGAGGCAGAGTCCCCAGGGGACTCAGGAAGGGCAGGGCAGCAGGGATGGATGGCATGGAGGGGTACACTGGGGAAGACAGGAAGGAGAACGGGGGAGAAGAGGGGCACCTGGGTGGCTCAGTTGTTAAGCGTCTGCCTTCGGCTCAAGTCATGATCCCGGAGTCCCGGGATTGAGCTCCACATTGGGCTCCCTGTTCCATGAAGCCTGCTTCTCCCTCTCTCACTCCTCCTGCTTGAGTTCCCTCTCTCGCTGTGTTTCTGTCAAATAAATAAATTAAAAAAAAAAAAGAAGAAGAAGAAGGGGGGAGAAGGAAGGCTCCCCACATTCCAGCCAGATGAACAGGGACAAAAAAACGGGGCCACTCACCCAGTCTGACAAGATAGAAGGGCAAGGAGCACTTCTCCAGGGAAGCAAGGAGAATCGGGAAGAAGAAAGATGCACAGGCTTTTCTACCTTTTCTGAATTTCCATAGCATAGACAGCTGGAGAAACCAATTTTAAAAAATCACCTGCTTCCCATTATGGAGTCAGATTCTCCCTTTTATTACCATCTCTTTTCTCAAACTCAATGACAGCCCGTTATTGGATTTTTAATCTGATGAAATTGATGTTGAAGGAAAGGAATGTATTATTTGAAGCCTCAAGGTTATGTCAATTTTGCTGGTTCTCAATGATCCACAGTCTGTGTGGGGCTCTACATGAATGAGGCTCTCTGGGGAATCCTAAATGAGGCTGGGAAGGCAGGGATAATGGGTAGGGTATTCGGGACTCTCTCTCCCCTCTGCCTTTCTTCACTTCTCACTAAGGACTAAACCTGGTTTGTCTCACTAAGGGAGTGATCCAAGAATAAACAGTCCAGGGGCAGAGTACCCAACATGCAACTCTAGCTCTCAACAGCTCCCTCAGAAAGAGACAGAGAGCAGGGATCTGATTTGGGGCAGTATGTGAAGGGAAAAGACAGAAGTCTCCCCAGGGTAAATAAAGTTTTAAGAGCTCCGTACCTTCATGTGCACGGCTCCCTCTCGCTGGACTGCATTCCGTACCCTCTTCTTTGCTTGTCATACTCCTAACTCCTGCTTCAAGACCCAAATGAATAAAACCCCAATCATGTAAATTTTGGTTATGTTACATAAAGGGATATAAAGAAAAAAACACTACTCAGCTGAAATAATGTCCCTTTTTCTTAGTATCTTCCTCATACTTAACCACGAAGCACTAGTTTCATCCTCCTTTCTTTTCCCACCTAGATTATGGTATTTATCACAATGTTCTAGAGTTTCAAAAAGATTGTGGGCACCATGGCCAAGTGATCAACAGCACAGTTACTGGAGTTAAAGTCACCTGGGTCCGAATACCTGTTCTGCCATGCACCAGCTGTGTGAGGTGCGGCAAGGTATCCAAGACCCTTACTTTCTTTGCCTATAAAATGGGATAATAGTCCATGCATCACAGGGTTCTTATAAGAATTAAATGTCATGTGCTTGAAAGGGGGTCTGATATGCAGTTAGCACGGTATGAGAGGGAGCTACCATTAACATCATTCACCTTCTGAGCACTAACTCCCTGAGAAGTCAAGCCTGGGTCTGATTTTAGCCTTGGCCTCCAAACTAAATAAATCTTTGCATTTAGTCTGCTGACCAATGGCCACAACGACGTGGCTCACACCTCTACCCTCATCTGTGCCCCAGGACTGAATTTTGGATTGTGCCAAGAAGCATCCCCTGGGGTACCAGGCCCCCCAGCCTGTCTAGTTTCTTTTCTTCACAGTCTCCAAGTTGTGCACACACACTGCCTTTGAGTTATTCCTGATAAATTACCAATTTTAGCAAGTCATCTCCCAGACGCAAGGACCTGATTGAAGCTCCTGGTCCCTTCCATGTGATGCAAGGACCCCCTTTTCTGGCGGGCTAGCCTTTGCACACCACTCATTCTGGCACCAAGCCCACAGCTGAAGCAAGGACAGACAGATAAGAACAACACCCTTTTTTTTAAATTATGAAATGAATAACAAATAATGAATACATGAATAAATTCTCATTGCAAAAAAAGGAAACAAGTAAAGAAAAACAAGACAAAAGAGAAGGTAAAATGACAGAAATGTAGAAAATACAGAGCAAAAGTTTCCCCAGATCCCTTCACACTCCCCTCCCTAGAAACCATCACTGTTATCAGTTCACTGTGTCCTTAGAGGCTTTTCTATACCCTTTTGGGCATGCAAAGAAATAGTAGTTTTGTTTGGCTTGGTTCATTATACATAAATGGGATTCTTTGAGGGTTTCTTGGTTGCAACTTATTTTTTCTGTAGAGCAATTTGTCTTTCAGACCTTGTTCCAGCTGCAAAGGATTTTGTAGGATGGCTTTACCTAGTCTGTTTTCCTGATGATGGACAAACTAAGTGATGATTTCATTTTAGCACATCTTCTATCATATGAAATTATCATTTAAAACGTATAAATTTAAATCAAAATTAGAAACAAAAATATGAATTCTTGATTTGGGGAGTATTCTAATTTTTTGTTTTTATAGTTGTATACAATAATCATAAAACCTTTATTCCTAGATCTGGTTCTATATACTTAAGCAGCATTATAATAAAAATAATTTAAGATAAAATTGGGGGTCTATACCTTGTGTTTCTTTTTACAGACAAGCTTTTGGACTTTGGACAAGTATGTTAGTAATATAATGCTATGTAGCTTAGTAGCTTAAAGTTAGTAGCTTAAAACAACACACATTTATTGTCTCACCATTTCTGTACACCAGCTTAGCTAGGTCCTCTGGCTCAGAGTCTTACACATGCAATCCATTTGTCAGCCAGTCCTGGAATCTTCCCTGGCTGTTGGTAGAGACATCAGTTCCTTATGGTGTGAGGCTTTTCATAGGGCTATTTGCAGCTTGGCAGCTGGCTTGCCCACAGAGCAGACTTAGAGACAGACAGAGAGCTAGATGGAAGTCTTAGACTTTTTGTAACCACATCTCAGAAGTAATATTCTATCACTTGGGCCATATTCTAGTCATTTAAAGCGAGTTAGGAGGTCCAGCTCTCACTCAAAGGGACAGAGACAGAGAGATCACAAGCAGGCAGAGAGGCAGGCAGTGAGAGGGGAAGCAGGTTCCCCGCTGAGCAGAGAGCCCGATGCAGGGCTCGATCCCAGGACCCCAAGACCATGACCCGAGCCGAAGGCTTAACCTACTGGGCCACCCAGTCACCCCCATTGGAACCATCTTAAAGGCTACTTAGTACAAATATTTTGGCCTCTCTGAACCTGTTTTATCATCTGTAAACATGTACCTTATAGGTCATGGCAAAGTTTAAAAAAATTAAGCTATGTAAAGTGCTTAGAACAGTGGCATAGGATACAAAACCAATGAAAATGCATAATATACACTGTGCAATACATGGTCCTAAGTCCATGATGGTTGTTCAAGAAATACACACAATTACTCACAAGTTTGAGCATGAGGAAGTACCCCAGAAACAAAAGTACTTTATAAAAGTAAAAGTTCCTACCATAATTGACAGGAGGCCTCACGGTCACCTCCAGAATTTCCCACAAGCTTTCCCCTTATCAGAAATTTCTGCAGCAAGCTTCAATGCACTACTGAGTCATCTTCAAATCTCAACAGAAAAGCCCGACCACACTTTGCTCTGAAAATGCACACCATTTGCCCTGGGTGCAGAAGTTGCCCAATTTGCAAACCACATAACTTTTAAGTTACAGAAAGAAGAGCAAGAGCTTGTCTGTCTAGCCGAAGCATTTTTCACTGTGCTCAGCAGTTTAAGGGCAATTAGGGGCTCACCTGGGAGTTTTTAGTTTTGTTTTAAACACCACCCATCCTCGTATTTTAAAGAGAAAAAGGCTACTCAGTACACCCCTCGTCTGTAAATGGTAGTACAAAGGGGGAAAAGGGTTAAGGAGAGGTGCCCTTCTTCATCTGTATCCCTTTTGTGCAATCTGGACTCAGTGGGTGGGGGAAGGAGGCCAACCTGTCATCCCCAAATGTGGTGAGTCATAAATCAGGAGATCACAAAAGACTGGGGGAGCCCCACCAACACCTCCCCAGGCCCCACAGTCACGCATACAAAACAAACCTGGCAATAGCAGCAACTCCCAAGGGCAAATAAACACCACGCCAAGTAGCACACATCCCCTTGTGACAGTGAGTGTTCTCATAGTGCCCACGGTGCAAAGACCACCTTCCTCTGATTCAGAAGCCCCAAGGAAGGAACAAGAAAGAAAGAAGTAGGACCAGAAAGGCTAGTCTGGGAGCCTGGAGAGGTCACTGATGTGGGTCAACCAGCAGGCCTGTCCACTCTTGTCCCAGCTACCTTCAGCAACTGCCCAAAGATTTTTTTCTTTCTTTAATTACCCTGGTCAACCTAATCAAAAGGGAAAAGACGTAAAGGAGGAAAGAAGAAATTTCTTCATACCATGGGAGGCATCTGACAGGGTAAGGGTGGATGGGTTAGTTGCATTTAAAAAACAAAAAAAACAAAAAAACAATTGTCTCTGCAGAGAACTGTTTTTCTTGTTCTTTGTTTCAATGTCGCCAAAACCAAACTGCTTTTTGAACCACCACAGCCTAGCTGGCTAGAACGCTGGAAGCTCATTCCAACATCACCAGGGTGGGAACCCTGCTTCTCCAGTGAAAGCCAGTATAAGTCCTGGGAGGGGTGGGGTACCTACACTGAGAGGTGAGAGGTGGAGGGAAGGAAAATAAATTCTGGTAATAAATTCTACTCACTTGGATTTTAAATTAAAATGGAAAATATTATATTATCTCTAATACAAGTGAAACCGTGGGTGAATTTTTCTATCATCACTATTATGTTCTGCATACTCTAAAAAAGGTAAAAATGAAATAAATACAATTGAATTTTTTTTCCTCACAAGATCAGCTAAGGAAAGAATTTATGTAAAGTGTGCCCACAAAATTCGGTGCCTTATTCCAGGCTCTTCAACTGTTTTCTGACTGTGCTGAGTGTGCTAATCTCAACTCCTTCATCAGACTATAAGTAGGAGTTCAGTATAAATGAAAGGGCTATAGACTAGAGGTTAAAAGAAGCTCTGGAGCATTTTCCGACATAATTGGTTGTTTCATCTTTAGCAAATTAAGCTCCCTATGTCTCAGTCTCCTCGACTATAAAATGGAGACACAATAATACACATCATGTAGAGCTGTTACAAAATCCTTAGAACCATCCATACCTGGCATATAGTGGGCACTCAATAAATATTAGTTATTAGTTTGTATGCCCCCAGAGTACCTTCCAAAAACTCAGATTCAGCCATGGTATAGTCCTACTCTTAAAAATCTGCGGTGGTCGAGCGTGTGGGCTCCCCCGAGCGTGTGGGCGCCCCCGGGCGTGTGGGCAGCCCCCGAACGTGAGCGTCCCCGGGCGTGTGGGCAGCCCCCGTGCGTGGGCGCCCCCGGGCGTGTGGGCGTCCCCCAGCGTGTGAAGATGTGGTCCATATATACAATGGAATACTACGCCTACATCAAAAAGGACAAATATCCAATTTTTGTAGCAACATGGACTGGACTGGAGGAGATTATGCTGAGTGAAATAAGCCAGGAAGAGAGGGTCAAGTATTACATGGTTTCACTTACTTGCGATGCATGAGGGGTAACCTGGAGAACAGTGGGAGA